>CM033472.1:86801062-87093712 GCA_019447015.1 Hymenochirus boettgeri | reverse complement strand
GGCCGCCGTCGGACTCGTAAACCCTATAGCCAATACCTGTGCTTCCCTGTGCGCCACACACCTGAGCCTACATAGCAAACACCATGTGTGCTTTCCTGTGCCCCACATACTTAATCCCCATAGCCAGAACCATGTGCTTCCTTGTGCCCACACAACTGCCCCCCCAAAGCCAACACAATGTGCTTTCCTGTGCCCCACATACCCCATTACAAACACCATACGCTAACCTGCGCCCCACACTACTAAACCCACATAGCCAATACCATGTGCTTTCCTGTGCACGACACACCTGATCCCCTTAGCCAAGACCGTGCACTTTCCTATGCCCCTGAACCCCCTGTAGCCAAGACTGTGAGCTTCCCTGCCCCATGCCCCTAAACCCCTTTGCCAATATGTGCTTTCCGATCCCCACGCACATGAACCCCGATAAACAACCATTTCTTCCCTGATCCCTACAACCTTAACCCCCATAACACCATGTGCTTCCCTGTGCCCCACACACCTGAACTCTCTAGCCAACACATTAAGCATTCGCGTGCCCCACATATTAGAAACTCCATTACCCTTTTAGGGAAATTATACCCCCAATTACCCTTCTCCAAAAAATTACCCAGGATGAGGACCTAAACTGCTAGGTCCTTATCCCTGGGTTTATCCTAGTTTAGGTAAATACCCATATCTGTGTAGCTCATCCTCCTTCATCAGTCCAGGACTTGGCAAATGGCAAGAAGCATTTGTCAGAGCAATTTAGGTCCTCATCCTGGTACTGAACACTAAACCAATGCTGCCTTTGTGATGGTTAAAGTTAACACATGACATTATATATGTATAAAGTTCAATATTAGTTGGGTTACTGTATATTCACCTATGCCCCCACTGCGTACACATAACCTTCCAGTTCTCTCCCACAAATCCTGTCTCTCACCTTATGTCGGACTAACTTAATCCCCATAGCCAGAACCATGTGCTTCCTTGTGCCCACACAACTGCCCCCCCCAAAGCCAACACAATGTGCTTTCCTGTGCCCCACATACCCCATTACAAACACCATGCGCTAACCTGCGCCCCACACTACTAAACCCCCATAGCCAATACCATGTGCTTTCCTGTGCACGACACACCTGATCCCCTGTAGCCAAGACCGTGCACTTTCCTATGCCCCTGAACCCCCTGTAGCCAAGACTGTGAGCTTCCCTGCCCCCATGCCCCTAAACCCCTTTGCCAATATGTGCTTTCCTGATCCCCACGCACATGAACCCCGATAAACAACCATTTTCTTCCCTGATCCCTACATACCTTAACCCCCATAACACCATGTGCTTCCCTGTGCCCCACACACCTGAACTCTCTAGCCAACACATTAAGCATTCGCGTGCCCCACATATTAGAAACTCCATTACCCTTTTAGGGAGAATTATACCCCCAAATTACCCTTCTCCAAAAAATTACCCAGGATGAGGACCTAAACTGCTAGGTCCTTATCCCTGGGTTTATCCTAGTTTAGGTAAATACCCATATCTGTGTAGCTCATCCTCCTTCATCAGTCCAGGACTTGGCAAATGGCAAGAAGCATTTGTCAGAGCAATTTAGGTCCTCATCCTGGGTACTGAACACTAAACCAATGCTGCCTGTGTGATGGTTAAAGTTAACACATGACATTATATATGTATAAAGTTCAATATTAGTTGGGTTACTGTATATTCAACCTATGCCCCCACTGCGTACACATAACCTTCCAGTTCTCTCCCACAAATCCTGTCTCTCACCTTATGTACGGACTGGCTGCTGCCAATATATTCCTCTGTACCGGGATCTCTTCACCCTCCAGAACCAACATGGCATCACAGAACCCAGACTCCCCACGGAACGAACCAAGAGCCCTAAGTAACTTGGCTGCATGTTGGGGGTCAGATACCACTATGATTGCGTGCTGGGGGTCGGACATCTCTTCCTAAATCCTGTGATTTAAATGGAAGGTACAGAATCCATAGCTGGTGTGGTACAGCCACTGGTGTTATTATCCTTTTTAAGGCGCCTTTAGAAAAGTCCGGGTCCGCGATTTGCCAAGTCAGATGTTTTCTCTGAGGAAAAGCAAATCACACCCGGCAAGTCCCACAACTCTACTTCCTGAATCTCAGTCTAACATCATCACAATGCGTCGCCACTTGTCAAAACAGTTTTCCTCCCAGTTCCCACGTGTGGTAGGAGGAGGGTAGATGCTAGATCATAGGTAGGCAACCAATAGGGTGAAAGCTAGCTAAAGGAGGGGCGGAGCTTCCCCAGGCAAGTGATCAGTCACGTGAAGGGTCTGGGAATCAGCAGTTTCTCCATTTTACAGCAGCAGAAGTAGTTTCAGGGAGTAATATGTGGGTGTTTTTAAGTGTAAACAGCAGGTATGTCTTCATATATTGAATGCAGGGGTGTGTAGTTCACAAGGAAACTTACAAAGTGTGTTACGGGGCTTCAGAACTGGGTGTGTTATGTAAACTTTGCCGGAAAGCACATGGTGTTGGTTATGGGGGTTAGTGTTGGGGCACAGGGAAGCACACTTTTTTGTTTATGGGGGTTGTGTGTGAGGGGCAGGAAAATACAGGGTGTAGGTTATGGAGGGTGTGTGAGGCGCAGGAAAACACATGGTGTTGGTTATGGAGGTTTGTGTGTGGGGCACAGGGAAACACATGGTATTTGTTGTGCAGGTTCATGTGTATGGGGCGTAGGGAAGCACATGGTGTTAGCTATGGAGGTTCACGTGTGTGTGGCACAGGGAAGCACATGGTATTGTTATTGAGGTTCATGTGTGTGGGGCTCAGGGAAGCACATGGTGTTGGCTATGGAGGTTCATGTGTGTGGGGCTCAAGGTAGCACATGGTGTTGGCTATGGAGGTTCGTGTGTGTGGGGCTCAGGGAGGAACATGGTGTTGGCTATGTTGGTTCGTGTGTGTGGGGCTCAGGGAGGCACATGGTGTTGGATTGTGTGTGGGGCTCAGGGAGGCACATGGTGTTGGCTATGTTGGTTTGTGTGTGTGGGGCTCAGGTATGGGTATGGTATGGGGATTTAGGAGTGCAATCTTGAGCCTCACTCACTTGAAACCCCATACCCAACCCTGTGTTTTGCCCTGAGCTCTACACACATGAACCCCTATAGCCAGAACCATGTGCTTTCCCATGCGCCACATACCTGAAACCCCATTACGAACACCCTGCGCTTACCTGTGCCCACACTAGTAAACCCTATAGCCAATACCATGTGCTTCCCTGTGCGCCACACACCTGAGCCTACATAGCAAACACCATGTGCTTTCCTGTGCCCCACATAACTTAATCCCCATAGCCAGAACCATGTGCTTCCTTGTGCCCACACACCTGTCCCCCCAAAGCCAACACAATGCGCTTTCCTGTGCCCCACATACCCCATTACAAACACCTTGCGCTAACCTGTGCCCCACTACTAAACCCCCATAGCCAATACCATGTGCTTTCCTGTGCACCACACACCTGATCCCCTGTAGCCAAGACCGTGCACTTTCCTATGCCCCTGAAACCCCTGTAGCCAAGACTGTGAGCTTCCCTGCCCCCATGCCCCTGAACCCCTTTGCCAATATGTGCTTTCCTGATCCCCACGCACATGAACCCCCATAAACAACCTTGTGCTTCCCTGATCCCTACATACCTTAACCCCCATAACACCATGTGCTTCCCTGTGCCCCACACACCTGAACTCTCTAGCCAACACATTGTGCATTCCCGTGCCCCACATACCAGAAAATCCATTACAAACACCATGTGCTCACCTGTGCCCAACACTACTAAACTCTTGTAGCCAAGACCGTGCTCATTCCCTGCGCCCCATGCACCTGAACCCCCGTAGCCAAGACTTTGTTTCACTTCCCCCAAACCCCTGCAGCCGAGATCGTGCACTTTGCTGCCGTCCGTAGCTGAGGCGTGCATTTTTCTGTCCCGTGGCCGTGATGTGCTTTCCTGCTCCCTATGCCCCTTATCCCCCCTAGCAGAGACATGCGCTTTCCTGCCCTCTACGCCCCATATCAGAGACATTCACTCTTGCCCCCTATGTCCCGTAGCTAAGACAGTGTGCTTTCCTGTCCCCCACGCCCCTGAACCCCCATAGCAGAGGACCTATGCTTTCCTGAGCCTCCGCCCCTGAACCCCAGTAGCCGAGACCGTATGCTTTCCTGAGCCATGCGCCACTAAATTAAACAATTATGGACTCGAGCCCATAACCTACTTAAATCACTGCTCTTTGATCTGTCCATGGAACCCATACATTGGGTCCTCTGTTTGCCATGTAAAGGAATGCATAGAGCTTTAAAGGAAGTGTTCTCTCAGAAATGACATTTTACAAACTTCAGTATAATAAACTCCCCTGTGCCCCAGCCCCCAGGATCCCTTTTCTTTCAGGGCCGTTTCTAGCCATTTTAGGGCACCCTCCCACCTACGTGCGTGCCCCCCCTCCCAAAAAAACCTTGGCCTGTCAAACTTCAGCTGGATTTCCTCGTTCTGCTTCTGACACGGTCTACTGCAACTGTTCTTTATAGTGAAACTGCTTTACTAGTTGGTAAGAGACACACAGTACCAGGTGAGGCGGCCGTGTATACATTTATTTGTATGAATGCAGCTACACTGGCCACAAATGAAATACTGATTAGGATGATTAGGACAGGATAGGTTTCAGTGGATGTGCGGTATGTGGCACCAGTGTTCTCCCCAGAAATTTACAGCCGGGTTGGACAGAACAGGGAAATTTGGTGAGATCTGAGATGTTGTACTCTTTCTGTGCTTTTCCAAGAATATTGGCATTAATAATTTCAGTGCCAGCAGAACATTACCATTAACCCTTTAGGGCCAGTAGACTTTACTATTAATACTTTCAGTGCCAGCACCTTTCCAGAGAATTGCTATTAACCCTTAAGTGCCAGCAGACTTCCCCATAGTATTTCCTTTAACACTTTCAGTGCCAGAAGATCTCAAGGCTTGTGTGTTGGACCGAAACGTTGCCACTGGATTCAACTCCACTTTATCTATCTCTCTCTCTATTATAAGAACCCGGGGAAAAGAATAGGCTGCAATGCCTCTGTACCCCCTTTTTTCGACATTTTTAAAGTTAATTAACCTGTGTGCTGCCATCTGGTGGTGAATTAAGTTAATTGCACACCTTTCAAATATCAGATTGTTCAGGGCAGTGCAATGCTTTACTTCATTTTGTTGCTGTGATAGGAGAATAGAGCTGTCAATTATGAGGAGCAGCAGACCATGTGATGTAGCAATGTCATGTGACCACACACTTGGTCACCTCCTCTCACTTGTGGTTTGCCCAGAGTCAAGATTAAGGGGTAAACTGACCAATCCAAGAAAAGTCTTTTGTACTGTGGGTTGGGCAGGCAGTTACCAATTGAGATCACTGTTTTCAGCAGTCTGGTGCAGAGTTCAGAGAAGGCAGCTAAGGAAATGTGTAGTTTTACTTAAGGAGACAATAAGAGCTGTGAATGGGATGACACTGCCCACACTGCACTACAACTGCACTGTGTCTCTTTTCCAACAAACTACTGAAACCCCAGTATTAAAAGCCACGTACACACTTTTCACTCCTTTCTTTCCTATGTGGGGAAGATGATTCGATGCACGCTAAAGGGGGAGTTGATGCAGTACGCGCTAAAGAGGAAGTTGGTGCGATATGTCTTAAAGGGAAAGTTGGTGTGATACGTGTTAATGGGGTAGTTGATGTAAAATGTGTTAGAGGGACAGTTGGTGTGGTCAGCCTTAAAAGGGTAGTTGGTGTGATACGCATTAAAGGGGAAGTTGATGTGATACAATTTAAAGCGTATCATATCAACTTTCCCTTTAGCAACTGGGTACAACACCTCGCATTAATTTATTTTTTAGGGTAAATGCCAACATCATTTGCCCTCAAATTTTGCCATTTTGCAATATCCCATTATTGCACAACAATAGCCCCCCAAATGTCATGAGGTATGTTAATTGGGAATAAGATCTGCTCTAGAGTCCTGCATTGTGTTGGGAACCCCGAAGTTAACCAGATTGTGGGTCAGGTTAGAAAGCTGAATTTTGGATACAGGTGCAAGCTGGATCTTTAGAAAAAACGGGAAATGCCGGTTATTCTTGATCTGCTAGTGTATTAATATCGGTAACATGCAACATTCCTCCCGGTGTGCCCAGTATTATTCAGATTCTCTGCTTTACTGTTGGCTACAGTTCTGGTTGCACCCAGCACCTATCCACCATTTGACTTTTGGTGAAGTTGTGCAGGATCTTGTTCGCTCTTATAGTTTTACTGTTCTCACAGTGAAAAAACCCTTTTGAACTTGAAGACTAAACTTATTTTTTTAAATTCTTAGAGAATGTCCACCCTTAAAATCATTTTTTAATATATGATTCCTCCTGTCCCCCCAGCCCCAACCGCTATATTTTTACTATTAGAAAGTTCCCCAAACTTTACTTACCTCCCCTCTTTCCTCCGCTGCCGGCCCTCTGCTTGTGAGAAAATGAGCGGCAGCCAATCACGGACGCGGCTGCCGGGAGTTCATTGCGGGGGGGAAAGAGGGAAGGTAAGTAAAGTTTGGGGAGCTTTCTAAGAATAAAAATGGAGCGGTTGGGGCTGGGGGGACAGGGGGAATCATATAAATTAAGGGTTTTACCCTAGGGGGAGGGAATCCTGAGAGGGAGGGGGAGAAGGGCTGCAGTACGCATGCCAAACTTCTCCCGGAGGTGTGCAATACCTCAGACAGTCTATTGTTTGGCCCGTTAATGTATTTATACACCGTAATCATATCCCCATGCAAGCACATCCAATTTTTCTTCATATTCAAGCTCCCCCATTCCCTTTATTATTTTAGTTGCCCCTCTCTGAAACCTTTCCATTTCCAGCTGTTGCTGCCTGGCACTGCTTGTTATCCATCACCAAAACTCCAAGATCCTTTTCCAATAGAGATTCACTTAACACAGAACCATATATAGTGTAAACAGCACAAGTATTTGTAAGCCCAAAAGGGCTTACAAATACTTGAAAATCGAATTTTCAAGTATAGCTTTGGATACAGCAAGATTCCACTGATCCAAAACTTTTTGCAGATTTTAAATCTGAGAAAGCATCGTTTAAAAACACAGCTTTTGCAGGGAAAGACCTGTCACTCCACAACCAGAAATTATAATGTGACCAATGCCTGACCTCTTTGCCGTCCTGCCAGCACACTTTCTGCAACATTTAAGAGAATCAGCAGAGAAAAGGGAGGGGGAGATGTGTTGGCAGAGCAGTGTCCTTAGTGAGGATGTGCAAAATTTAGAAGTGTCACAGACACTACAAGAAGGCAGTGAGTAAGGGAGGGTGGGGGGGAATTAGGAGTACTCACTAAACATTAATAATTTAATGACTAAGTTTTGTGTCGTCGGCAAACACTAAACCTGGCAAACACAAGACCTTGCTGACAATACCCACTTCCAAATCATTAAAGGGCATGTCCAGCCTAAAAAAAAAGCTTTTTATACAAATACACAGCAACCCCCCAAACCCCTAGTTTCGTATTGTACATAATTCTCAAAGATGCCCCTGAAGGCATTTACCTGATCCCGGTACCTTGCTGCTCTGCCATGCTTACTCCACTGCTATACTGTGCTCCTGGTCATGGCCATCAATCAAGGTGCGACGTGATATCACGCTAAATTACCCGACAGCTGCAACTAGAAAGTGTCTTGCAGCTCTTGTTCTTGATTAAAGGGCATGTCCACCCCCAAAACTAAAATTTAACTCACTATTGGCCCCAAAGTATAGTTTAAAAAATCTTTACCTTACATTCCTGCTCCTTTTGGTTCCCCTGTAGTCCATGTCCAAAGTCTAGGAAACTGAAGAGAAGTGTCTGTCTTTCTGTCCAAACAGCTCTTCCTCCTGTGTTGCCTCTGGGAGAGATGGAGACATGCGCACAGGAGCCCTCCCTCCCGATCCCCTTCTTGCTTCTTTCCCCCTAATGATAAATCCTTTTTATGTATTTTCAGGCATACCCTACCACCCCCAACCGCTAAGTTAAAAGTGAGAAAATCGATTTTAAACAGAACTTACAGCTCACGGCTGCCAGCGTCTAATCCATTGCTGGCAGCCGAGGCTGTGATTGGCTGACTCTCAGCCAATCACAGTCGCGGCTGCCGGTCCGGTCCCCTGCTTGTATTTCCGACAGGTAGGGGAGCCGGACCTGAGTGACGCTGGAACTAGATGCTGTTTGGGGTAGATTTTATAATTTTTAACATAGCGGTTGGGGGTGGGAGGGTATGCCCTATAATATGCATAAAGGTTGTTATGAAGGGTGGGGATGCCCTTTAAAATGAGCTCAAAACAGGAGCAGGGAATGGCACCCAGGCAGCGTCGGACTAGATCCGGTAAGTCCCTTCAGGGGCATCTTTGAGAATTATGTGTAATGCAAAACTAAGGTTTTGGGGGGGGGCGTCCTCTTTTTCTAGTATGAACTTCAACCACCTGTGAGAGCAAATGATCATGCAGCAAATTAGGAACCCATCACCCTTTTCTGCGTTGTCAGTTCCTCTATACAAATCAATGTCCGGTAATTAAAGTCCCCCATAATCAGAACATGCCCCAAACTTGCAGACCTTGCCATCTGCATATGAAGCGGACTCCCTCCCTGCTTGCATTTGGCGGCTTGTAGCAGACATCCATATTGACAATTATGTCTTCTATGAGGGTTAGAAAGGTTGGACTAGATGGATGTGTCTTTATTTTAGCTCCAATACCATGTTAAATTAACTTCCATAGATCTTTTTGCTTCTGCAAAAAACAAAAATTATCTGATGCAATGTTTGCTTGTGCTATTAAAGGGCATATCCATCCCCAAAACTATAATTTAACCCACTACTGGCCCCACTCTGTAGTGTAATAAATTCCTTACTTTACATCCCTGCTCCAAATGGCTGCCCTGCTATGCCCCTCCAAAGTCCCAAAAACTGGCCACCAGGAGCCTGGCAGTCCATATAGGACTCCTGTCTCCCCTTTGGGAGAATTTTGCCATGCACACTGCAGTCCTCCCTCTCCCACCCGTTTTGCTCTCCCTACCCCTAGTGTGTAACCCTTTTGGTATACCGTAGAGCTCCTTCCCACAGTCCCAACCGCTATATTAGTTATTAAAGAAACTCCCCCGATCATTACTTACCTTACCTCTCTCCCCCGGCACTCTCCACTTCTGGCAGTCGCGTCCGTAATTGGCTGCCTCTCAGCCAATCATGAACGCAGCTGCCTGGTCTGACCCCCTGCTTGCAGTTTCATGCAAGCAGAGATTCGGGACAGTACGCCGGAGGAAAGAGGTAAGGTAAGTAATGATCGGGGGAGTTTCTGTAAAAACTAATATTTCGGTTGGGGCTGGGGGAGGGAGCCCTACAGTACCCCAAAATTTATAAAAAGGGGTGCACATGCCCTTTAATCTACAGCAACCAATCCGATGTTATCTAACTGCAGTAACCCATTTAAAAAGCTAGCTTCTTCCTGGGTGCTGCAAACTTAGTGCAAGAGCAAACTTTTGCAAAAGGGGCTTGGTCTATAACGCTTGCTGACTTGTGGATAGATATTGCCATCTACAGCAAGAAAAGCTAACTGCAATCTTGTTTGGATGAAAAGCTATAGAGCTGTGTACTGGATTTCTGTAAATCCTGGATGTAACAAAACCACACAGAACAGGTAGTTAAATTAGTTTGACTATAAGTAAGACTATGGAGTACATTTAAACTTTGAATTTGGTTTGAAAGACAGAATTTCAGAAGACAACCTGCCATGATTGCACAAAGCTTTATGAATGTGTGCCTGCATGTGCTGCAAGCTTAAAAAGATATACCACATTAAAAAAAACAAAAAAACCCATTTCTATCATGTTTAAAGAGTGCATGTTCTGAGTTAATACATGTATTTAAATTATTGTGGCTTTATTTAGATAGAAGAAGTGGAAGTAGTAGAATGTGTGTATTTAAGCGCCCATCTAGGACAACTGTGTGTAACAGTATGTTAGAGCATATGAGCAAGTGGGACAACCGAGTGCAACTAATGAATGTTCATTAATGCTGCTGGGAGAGGATTGCCTCCTGTGTTGCTCCGCTTTCAATAAAAGTCAATGGTGGCACGCTTCCAATCACCATTGACTTCTAGTACACGGGAAAGAGAAATCCAGAATGAATCTTACTGGTCTGCTTTGTAGTAATACGGTATATGTCGGCTTCAGTACTATATTATTGGTCTGATCAGGATAAAAGCAGTTAGCTTTGAATGTCAGAGCTTAAAAATTATTGGACCTAATATTGTTTTTTCCCCCCAAAAGCAAGAACCCGTTACTTTAAAAAAAAAAAAACAGCCTGAAATCGGCTTATACTCGGGTCACTCACCTAACTCGCTCCGCATCCACTGTATCACAATAAATATATCAGATGTAAAAAATCGTATTTTTGATAAGTGATAAAAATATAAAAGTATCTATGCATATCCAATAGTGAAAATCAATACTAAAACGTGTGATTAAAAACATGATGGCATCAAATATTTAACAACGGCATCCTTTATCGTACAATATAAAAGTATATAAATAATATTAAAACATATAAAAAATGTATGTGGTATCCGGATTATTTGTTATTCAGGTAGCATTTAAGGCCTAAGTTGGTGTTGAGACCATGAGGCTGCAAAGTATTAAGCTTATAAATCCAGAAGGATTCTTTTCTTAGTAGGGCATTGTCCCTATTCCCGCCTCTTCTTAATATTGGGATATGATCTATAACCATCCCCTTTAAATCGCAGACTGAATGTTTGAGTTCCAAAAAATGGGCTGCCACAGGTGAAATTTCAATTTTGTTGTTAGTCTTATCACAGGCTAATCTAATATCACTCTTATGTTTTTGAAAACGTTTTTTAAAAGGCCCTATTGTTTTACCTACATATGTTTTGGAACAGGGACACTTCAACAGATACACACAATATTCTGTGTTACATGTATAAAGTAGATGTATTTAATAAATCAATGTATTTAATAAATCATTTGCACCACTTTTAACTACACTATTTAAGACCAGCTAGCTAATGGCTGCTGTTAAAGTGGCACTGGCCTAAAATACTTTTTGTGATTTACACACAGGTGTAAAGTAGCTATTAAAGACTGCAATCCACATTTAACCTTAGAAATTAGCGCAATTTGAATGCTATCATGAGTACATTGCGCATTAGTGTGGTCTCAAAAGATTAGTGAGTTAATGGACTTATTCGATTTGCATAATTACATTCAATTATTTTGTTATTTATTATTGCTAAATAATAATGGGAATATAAATATTTTAACATTATAATACACACCAAGATTGAAGCATAATCCATGCATACAGATACACACATGCATAGACTCAGACACAGTTTTGAAAGATTCACACACACACATGCATACAAGTAATGTCACCATAAGTGTTTTTCACTTCATAACATGTAATATGTCTGACAGCTCAATGCTCCCTCACTCTAACTGAACACATTTCAGGGAGATTGTATATAATGTCATGGGAGTCATGGAGCTGCCATTAATATCAAGGAGACTCCATGAACTTCAGGGAGAGGTGGGATGCCTGCTAATATGTTTGAGAAATATACAGTACCTTGATCCATTTTGTGCCTTGAACATATTCTGTTCTTCTTTTCAGGTAAATACAGCTGTGCTGGATGTGCATTAGAAAGCTATATTTGCTTGTCTTGCTGCTCTTTAGCGCGAAAACGGCACGCACCTTCTTATGGGGCGTAAACGACACGCCCCCTTCTTTTGGAGCAAAACATGGAGTCTGCAAAGGCGAAAGGTGCGTTCGTGTTTCTAATGCGCAGTCGCCTTTCTAATGCACGTTCATTTTCCTAATGCACATTCACCTTCCTAATGCGCGGTCACCTACCAATACGCGTTCGTATTAAGAATGCGATTTCATCAGCTCATTAGGCGAAAGAGTTTTCTTAACAATTGTTTTTCTCTTAATTATCCCAATCCAATGTTTGTTTATTTGAAATATAGTAACAATTACATTGAACAGCTTACTAGCTGGTAACTATGATTGTGTGTCTGTTTTTTCACTTCTTGTGCTATAAATTTGACATAATTGAAAAGCATCAACAATTAACTTTAATTGAATAGAAACACTATTTAAACCAGCTTATCATTGTGAGTAGAGAACATGTCTGAGGAGGTGTTATTTTGGTGCACTCTCAAAATCTTGAGAGACTGCAGAGAGGCCATATGGAGGACAGGACAGGGAATGTGTCAGTTAATATCAGATTGCCTCGTTTTTTTCAAAGGAGATTTAGTCTGTCATCTGGACGAGCTGTCTGATGACGAGGTTGTGCGTCACTTTAGACTAAATTGCCCAGCCATGCTGGAGCTTTATAGCAAACTGGGCGATTTGTTAGAACCCAGGATGAGGAGGAATGTGGCATTGCCTGGCTAGGCCACACTATCGCGTTCTGCGCTCGCAATTGTACCCGTGATTTTCACTAAAATGGAAATCGCTGGAAAATAAACCCTTACCCACAAGCCAGCCCTCTGGCATCCGTCTTCTAGTAAACTTGCGTTAGAGAGCTGACTGGCACAAAATATGGGAGTCCTGACAACTTCCAGGAAATGCACTGTTTATACTCATAATGCGCTGGTGGGAATCACACACCACCTGAACATTAAAAAAAATGGAAGCGTTTTCTATTAATATACAGTACACTTTCACAGTACACCTCTGTTTAGGTGGCACAAGCGCAATATGCAGATCAGTGGCTCCTAGGCAATTAAGAAAAGCCCCTTTAAGGTAAAAATCTATTTTAATGTTTTACCACTGACTCACTAGATGGAAAGTTGAGATTCTCAGGACAGGGCAAAATAGCATTCAGCACCTTTGGAAGAATGTGTGAAAAAGAAGACTGACTCGTACCAAGAAGGTGACGTCACAGGCTGGAATGTGGCATTGCCCAAAAAATACAGGAAAGTAATTACAGAGAGTAACTTAAACATTCCAGGCAATGCCACATTCCACCTTGTTCTGGGCTCTAACAAATCGCCCAATTTGCCATATAGGTTCTTAATGGCTGGGCGATTTAGCCTAAAGTGACGCACAATCTCCTCATCAGGAGAAAAAAAATCTCCTTCTAAAAAAAGGAGGGTGTCTGATCCTAACTGACACATGTTCCCTCTCCTGTCCTCCATGCTCTGTCATGTGACCTTTCCACATGCAGCCTTGCTGCTGCTGCTGCAAGGTTTTGTTAATGCCACCAGCAAACTACTTGCTCCTCAGACATTTTCTCTTTACACAATGATTAGCTTAACCTGCATAAATAGTGTTTGCTTTCAACCAAACTTTAGGGGCATATATATAAAGGTTCGTTAACTTTTTGCGGCTGTTTTTCCCAAAAATCGCATTTTCCGCGATTTCTAAATAGACGGTAAACAGCTTCTATTTATAAAGCGGCGGTAACTGTTACGCACCGCTAATCTCGGCCGTATTACTTTGCCACCTTAAAGGTGGCGAATACGGGCGAAATTCCCCCCTAGATCACGGCGGGTGGTGCATACGCCCACCCCGCCCTCAACCCCCCGCAGCGGCGACCACACGCCACTTTCCATCAGCCCCTCACAACCCTATCCCCGCTCGCGGCGAACATACGGAGCGGGAGGCTAGAAGGGGCTGGTGGGAAGGGGCCGCGCACCCCCTCCCCAGCAGCCCCTCCAAGCCACCTGCCCCGCCGCTGGCAGGGAGGGGAAGGGAAGGTCCTGCTGGGAGGGGTGTAGGCACCCTCCAGCGGGGGCCCTGAGAAGAGCCTTTTGGGGCTTAAGGGGTCCCGCAGCTCGAACCCCCCTCCCCAGCCCTATCAGGGCCTTTGCAGGTCTGACAAGAGCCCTTTGGGGCTTAGGGGTCCCGCAGCTCGAACCGGGACCCCCCTCCCCTTATAAGGGCCCTTGCGGCACTGACAACGACAGTGAGCGTTCATGAAATCTGATTGGTTAATGTAAAGCATGTAAACCAAGCATTAAAAAATTGACCAATCAGAAACGGATTAGGGATTTTCTGCAAACCTATATAAAGAGGTGCACTCCGCCGTGGAACTCAGATGCCATCGCAATAGATATGATGAAAGAAGCGTCTGGCAACATCGGCTCCGCTGAGTCCAGTGGTGCCAGCGGGCTCACTGGCGGCCGCGGTGAGCCTGCCTGGCATCGGCGACCTCAGTGGGGTTGGTGTCGCCAGCACGGATCAAGACGCCGGCAACATCGGCCTCG
This sequence comes from Hymenochirus boettgeri, assembly GCA_019447015.1. NCBI lineage: Eukaryota > Metazoa > Chordata > Amphibia > Anura > Pipidae > Hymenochirus > Hymenochirus boettgeri. Next base: position 87,079,412 of record CM033472.1, on the reverse strand, counting down.
TTGAGGTCACCGGCGGCCGCAGGGGTACCTCTCGGGGGTCGGCGGCCTCAGCGGAGCTGGTGTCCCCGGGACTGGAAGAAAGAAGACGCCGCCCAAGGGCTCTTTTAAGAGCCGCTCACTAAGGGTCCCGGTTCAAGCTGCGGGACCCCCGCCAAAGGCACTTGTCAGTGCCGCAAGGGCCCTTATAAGGGGAGGGGGGTCCCATTTGAGCTGCGGGATCCCTAAGCCCCATAGGGCTCTTGTCAGAGCCGCAAGGTCACTTGTAACAGCCGCAAAGGCCCTGATAGGACCGGGGAGGGGGGTCCCGGTTCGAGCTGCGGGACCCCTTAAGCCCCAAAAGGTCCTTCTCAGGGCCCCCGCTGGAGGGTGCCTCCACCCCCCTCCCAGCGGGCCCTCCCCTCTCTGCCAGCAGCGGGGCAGGGGGCTTGGAGGGGCTGCTGGGGAGGGGGTGTGCGGCGGGTAGTTGCGACCACCTGCTGCGGCCCCTTCTAGCCTCCCGCTCCGTATGTTCGCCGCAAGTGGGGATGGGTTTGGGAGGGGCTGCTGGGAAGCCGCGGTGGCGGGTGGTCGAGGGCGGCGAGCGGAGGCATCGGGAAGGGATTTTAAGTCCCTTTGCGGCGATATTGTATTTAGCGCACTGCGCTAAGTGCAGTATCGCCGCAAAGGGACTTAAAATTACCGCAGGACATTGCGGCGATGGGGCTATTTTCGCGGCCGCGATGTGCAGCGGTAATTTTTGCCCGCTATTTTCACCCCTTTATAAATATGCCCCTTAGTGTTGATGATTTGCAATTTTGTCAAATTTAGAGCAAAAACACACACAGTCATTAGTAGTGGCTAGTCTGCTGTTCAATGTCATTTGTATTATATTTATACAAAACAAAATTTTGAGAATTAATCGAAAAAAAACTATTGTTCCTAAAACTATTTTTCCTAAAAAGATGACAATATGCCTTTTAACAACATCAAAGAGCATTCTAAATACGAACACGCATTAGAAAAGCAAGTGCATAGTACAACAAGAAAAAAACGTATTAAAAAGCGAACGCGCATTGTAAAAGTGACCAGGCGTTAGTAATCCGATTGCACATTACAAAGGCGACGCGTATTAGGAAGGTGAATGTGCATTAGAAAAGCGAACGCATATTAAAAACCATGTATTAAAACGCAAATAATATTGAGAATTACTGGTATTAATACATATACTGTAGTTCTGGTCAATCCAGGGCTACTTTCCAATTGCCGTTTGGAGTCAGGAAGGAATTTCTCTTCCCCCACCCTTTCAGCTGTGTTTTTTTTTTTTGCCTTTCTCTGAATCAGCAGTTAAAAAGGAGGTTGGACAAGATGGACGTGTCTTTATTCAACCTCAATTACAATGTTACTATGTTGCCTGGAAGCAGGTCCTGACCCGTGTGTACCCGGCTGGAGATTTCTATTCTGAAAATATCTATCTAAATAATCATTGAACGTTATGCCCTCTTTGTATCAAACCATGTAGTTTAAAGAGAGGGCGCTTCCTAAGGGATCCTCTGAATTGTATATTTTTTTATTGTGCGCTTAACTGTGTAATTTATATATACACAATAATAATTATATAAATTATTATATAATATTTGATTTGTATTAATAAAAAAAATGATGCTCTTTCAAATATTTTAATTTGATCTTAAGATTAAAAGTATACACAAATATATTTTAGTACAGTGAAAAAAAATGTCACCTATCTTCTGCATTTACAGAGAAACAATCAGACCCTTTTATTAAAGGGCATCTCTACCTTACAAAGTCATTTTTAATATGTTAGTGGGCATCCCTTCCCACCCCCAACCGCTATATTAGATAGTTAAATAAAGAATGTTACTTACAATATTTTCAGAACACGTGTCTTAACACAAATAAAGAGCTGCATACCTAGCCTGTAGGGTCCACATGGTGTGGATCCTAATTAGATTTAATTATATTCAAGGAGCAGCTTTGTGTGTTTTATTATGGGCCAGTAGAAAAGACTACCAGGGACTGGATTACGCTATGATTGAGTGCACTATAAATAGAGATGTTCCAAACTGTTCTTTCCATTTTCGGATTTTTGAATTTTCCGGAAAATTCGAAGATTCGAAAACGGACCCATAAAAGTCTATGGGAGAATTTTTTTTATTGTTTCTGTCCATTTTGAGGGACAAATAGTAATAGTAGGTTACTGTAAATGACACAGAGACCTGGGGAATGGTCTGGGGAACCTGTAAATATTACCAAAACTTATTTTAAAGGGGAAGTTCAGTGCAAATACATGTGCTTTTAAGAAAAAAGAGCAGTCATTTTCAAACCCAATGATGTTAACCTGCCTATTCAACATTTTGTCTGTGTAAAAATAAATGCAACCGAAATACCGACTTCCTGTTTGCAGGACCCCTAGTAGAGACCGTTATGGTTTTGCCCTTGACCCAGCGCCTGGGTTGATTTAGTTACTCACTAGAGATCTGAGCATATTTGACCCATCCAACAGCCAATCAGTAGAAATTACTGTTAGGAACATTCCAAGGAAGTGGTGCATCCTGGGAAGAAGAAGGACCGTTGGAACCTGAAATGTCAGCTCACTAATGTCAACAGCAGGTAATAGCAAAGGGCATGAAATGAACTGATTTTTCAAACGGGAGAGAATATGTAGAATAGCTAGGTATGCATAATACAAACCAAATCATTCCTCCCGATCGGGCTGTTTTCAAGCTTCCGCATTCTATTTTCGAGGGTTACCGAAATCGTGTGGTACTTTCAAGGGTTCGATTTTTGATTTGAAACTGGGTTCTATTCGAACCCACATTACATCTCTAAATATGAATAATGAATACTGTTTTTCATGCTGCAATATATTTTCTATATAACTGTTATAGTCATTGGATTTATTGTTTAAAAATCTTTTTAATTTAGTTGTTACGTTCACTTATTTATTAATGTCATTGTCATTAATCAATAATAATACAAAATAACTGAATTTAAATAGTTGGAAAATACTGTGATATTAATCTCTGTTAAGATTAATTTAGATCTGTTCCTGTCAAACTGGGGGTAGTATTAATCCTCGTACACACGTATGATCTTACTAGAAAGGAACGGCATCCGACCGCGAAGCACACAGGCGTTGAACGGGTGTCTCACCCGATAATCGAATGTGTGTGATCGCACGCACTCGGGGGTCGTTCTTTGATCCACCGTGGCATACACACCTGTCATTATCGACTGTTCGCTGCACGTCCTCAGGGGACGTTTGTTGGTAAGATCATACATGTGTACGAAGCTTTAACCCTTAAATATGGTGTTTCCTGTTTCAAGAGGTTATCAGACAAACACTTCCTTTTAAAGAGTCTTTTGTTTCTCAAGACTGGTGTAATTCATCTTGAGACATGATGTATAATTCCATTGTATCCTGAAGATCTGATATCTAAAAGATTTCAAAATGGAAAATACGGTTTTATTTATTAGGTTCACTGATTGAATAGTCACTATTGCAGTAATTAGCTGCACAGCTACTATATTTAAAGGGTATTTCCACCCCCCAAACTAATTTTTACTATGTGCCTGGAAATGGCTATAAACCTCAACCTCGCGAGGTTTATAGCAGTGACAGGTCCCCCTAAATATACTTACCAGCCTTCGTTTCCCCGACGTCTTCTGCTTGACTTCCATGCGCGGAAAAGGAAGTCAAGCAGAAGACGTTGGGGGAACGAAGGCTAGTAAGTACATTTGGGGGGACCTGTCACTGCTATAAACCTCGCGAAGTCGAGGTTCATAACCATTTCCATGCACACAGTAAAAATTAGTTCGGGGGGTGGACACCGTTTAACTCGTGTAATGCTTTATAGTTTGTCTTATTTTATTCATGCATTTGTTTAGGTTTAAGCAAGAAGAAAAGTATTCATTGACATTAATAATATAGTCAACATACTATGCAAGATGCCACTAAACCTTTAATGCACAATGATGCAATCTTGTTTTAAATAGTTTGTATACAATACAGTATGTCTGGTGCAAGGGATTTTCAAATTTGTTATACCTTGACAAGGTGGTAAGGGAGTGTGTCTGGGTCCATGGTCCTCTTGGAAAAATCTACAATTTTAATTAAACACGATTTATGCTGTTTTCATAGATGATACAGCTATCTGACAGTTAGATACTATAGCATTAATTTATTATTAATATTTTTATATTGCTTTAGTTCTCCTTTAAACTTTATTCATTATCTGCCCTAATCATCATAAAAGGGAGGCTAGATGGTAAAGTGTTGTTTTACGATTGGTAGTGGAGCACATTATTAGATTCCAGTCACATAAATTAAATTAAATTAATTAAAAATAAAACCATACCTGGGATATACTGTGAGTTTATATCACATTGACCATTTCTAAATTTAAAATGTATTTTACTAAATATTGTAACCATGTTTTATATTTTTTGTATAGGGATTGAGACAACTCAACTGCGAATATAAAATGGAGAATGAATCTCGAATGGTAGTGTGTGACCTTGGCAATCCTATGGTGGCTGGGACAAATGTAAGACCCCTTTAAATTGTATGTCACAATTGTTAGAATGTTCAGTATAGTTAAAAGAGTAATCCAGGCAAAAATGCAGTTTCCTGGTTAGAAACAGATGATAAAATTTTTTCTAGTGGTGTAACTACAGCCCTAATGATGGTGGGAATGGGACCGAGGTACCACGATCAGCTGTTTTTAGTTATTGAGCATGTGATAATGCCATACTGGTACTGGTGTTTTAAACAGCTGCTTATGCGCAACTTTACCTTTAAAAACAGCGCCGTATCAGGCCTGTGAATAGAAAGAGGAGTGTAATAAGAGCCTTCTTAATAAGAGAGTCACAGTGCTAGATTTTGCTTATTTAAAGGGGGGGGGGGGGGTGATAGAAGCCTTCTTAATAATAAAACCGTAAACCCACAGTGATAGATTTTGCTTATTTAACAGTGGTATAGGACCATGTTTATAAAGGATTGCTATTGGTCATTATCAATAGCAACGATAATAACTATTCTAGCGATGTGATAGTGGTGCTACACAGAATTTTATATATAATTCAAGGTAACACAACAAGGGCATCTATACTGAAAAATAGGTTGTTTTAAATTGACCATAACTATAATTCAACCCAACCACTCCCAACCTATTTCTTTAGATATCCAATCTAAATCTTCTTATATTTCAGCTGTCAATCAAGTTCCTTGCTCTCAAAAACTATTCTTCTGTGAGTAGTTTTACTATAGCTGGAATGGTGACAGAGTTTTGACAGTTGGAATGCTGTGTGCAGGCTTGACATTTGGTTTGTGGGAAAAAAGTCAGGTTGGATGGAAGTGGGAGTGGTTAAAAGAGGGAGGGGGGATGCTGCTCCCACACAAAATGTGTGCTGGATTGAAGGCATGCAGCAATACAAGTGCTACATACATGTATTCAATTATAGATTAAGATGAGGCAAAGTCATTTTTTCAGTAAAGTGTCCCTTTAAGCTTTTGGACTGGGCAGATTCCAGGTATGTGTCATCTTGTCAGGACAATATTCCAAGCAATTGGACCCCAGTGCAATGTGGGAAGACTTGAAACCTCAACTGTGAAAACTCCAAACCTTCAACTGTCAGGAGTTCAGCCGATAAACCTGAAGTGATTAAAAGCTGCCATTCACTGGATATTGCTTTCCAAAGCAAGGTCTTACATGAAAACTAAATGTTACTAAATTTACTTACAGATTATGGCACTTCTGTACTTCTGTAAAAGTCACTAGAAGACATACAGTAGTTATTAGTATCACCATTAATCTGAAGAATGAATGGGTAATAATAGAACAAGCCAGTTATAAAGTCCATTTGACTATACTTTTTTAACCCCTTGATCTGTCACAGTCTGTTCTGCATTCTCCAATGGACTGCAGGATGGATTGGGCAAAATTGTGACACAGCATTTTAATTCCTGACTCACAGGCTGCTGATTAGAGATCAAAAGGTCAGGAATATCTGGTGTAATGTCTGCCCATGTGTACGCAACCTATGGTAATGTTTAATTATACAGTTTGGGGGTTTGCCTTCTCCATATTAAATAAAATCCCATTTATTTTTGTATTTTATTACCCTTCCTCGCTTATTTTACTTCTGTGTATTTGGAGACCTGTGATTTGGTGGACAACTAGACATATTTACTTGTGGTTAGATTGTGTTGTTTGAATGGAAATTCAGTTCATTGATATGTTACATTCTGTTTGGTTTAGATGTCTATTGGTCTGAGATTTGTTGCACAGCGATTAGAAAGTGACAATACAATAATATTCGATTTCTACATGAAAAGGTAAGTTCACGTTCCCTATTATAAAATGTATCCTATAATAAATAGAGATAGAATAAAGCTTGTACAAAATTGGTTAAATGTAACTACAGTATTTATAAAGGATTTCAAGTATAGGACACACTGATATCACTGGATTGTGATATTTTTTATAGCATTTGCCATCATCCTACCAAGAAGGTAATGCAGCATTCCAAAAGTTTTTGAAGAGAAACTTACCCTTGTACCAGGCTGGTCTCCCACAATCACACATCTGCGAGCCCATAAAAGGCTAGCTATTTATAAAAGTAGCCATACACAATCCAATTTTTCCAGACGTATTTTAAATAGTCCGAAACAATCAGAAATCCGATCTGAAGTACTTATCGCAACTCTCCACCTTGTTCCAGGGAACTTCCGTAGATTTCAGCTACAAAACGACGGAAGGTCTGGTTCAGGTAGATGGAGAATTCTCCATCTTGCCCTGTCAGGTTTTTTCCGATAGACCGATTGATATCAAAGCACAGAAAAATGTTCTCGATAATCCAATCAATTTGATTGAATTCTTTGAATAGATCGGAAAATATTGATGCAGTGTATTTAGCCACGTCCGTAGCTCTTACAGCCACTTCTGACAAATAATTTCTAACACTCCCTCCTATCTCTGCCATATGCTCAGATATATTCGGTTTAGATCTGCATCGATACTTACCTAAACGTTCCTTTGCTGCTCCCCCTCTCCTAGTCCAATGGCGAAAAGGCCAATGTAAGGAGCGGGTCTCCCTATTGGTCACAAAGCCAGAAGAGCAGCTGGAGCAGAAAAGTTAAAGTACTGCTGCAGATCTAGCGATGTAGATCCTCACTCTTTGTACTAAGTATGGGAAAAAAGAGGAGCAAGGTGGAGGTTAGTAAAGTAAGTTAGTAAATTTACCATTTTTTTGTCCTTTCTGTTGGAAAGTGATTTGGCATTGAAGGTGAAAGAAGGTAATGTCAAGTAGTCAGTCACTCACCACAATGGAAACAATTTCTCTCCATTAGAGGAAGTAGAAGGAAATGATATCACATATTGTAACTAAAGTCACTTGTGTCTTTCTGACACTAACAAAAAAGCGAGATGTGATTGCTGTGTAGTCTGACCTCTACTTTACACTGAAACGCAGTCCAGGAATGTGAAAATCCTATATTGTCTTGACATCAGTTATCACTTACATCCACAGATGGGGAGTAGGACTGGCTGTTTGATTTATTGTAGATAAGAGGAAGAAGGAAATGTTCCTCCTTAAAGAATGTGTGTTGGCCTGTAGGACATAACCATCCTGCCAGAGCCGACAATTTACAAAAGATGGTTAGTTAATAATGATCACGGCCATCGCATTTTTGCGAATGTTTTCAGTTTGGGGCTTGACAAATTGCTGTTAAACTTCCCATTAATTAGAAGTCATGGAATGTGTCCTGTCTTACAGTTCTAACAAGGACAACCCGAACAGTAACTCTGTGAGTCTGCAAATCAACATAACTGCGGTGGCCCAAGTAGAAATTAGAGGGTAAGTCTATTCTAAGCATGGATGTTTCTTCCAATAGTTCTTCCTGATCTATTTAATTTCCTTGGCTAATCAAACCATTTTCTGGGACTCAGTTGTTTTACTTTACCAGTGGCAGGTATCGGTATCTGTTATACACCAACGAATAATGTGACAATCACTTCCTGGCACTTGCACAAGAAATAACTAGGTGGGATCTAGCACTTTAAAGGGGAAGTTCAGTGCAAATATATGTAAAAAAGAAATGTATTTTTTCATCCCAATGACCTTAATCTGACAATTCAGCATTGTGTCTGTGTATAAATAAATGCAACCGAAATACTGACTTCCTGTTTGTAGGACCCCTAATAGAGACCGTTATGGTCTTGCCCTTAACCCAGCACCTGGGTTGATTCAGTTGCTCAGTAGAGATCTGAGCATGTCTGACCCATCCAACAGCCAATCAGTAGAAATTACTGTTAGGAACATTCCAAGGAAGTGGTGCATTCTGGGAAGAAGAAGGACCGTTAGAATCTAAAATGTCAGCTCACTAATGTCAACAGCAGAGAACAGCAAAGGGTATGAAATCAACTGATTTTTCAAAATGGGAGAGAATATGTAGAATAACTAAGAAGGCATTACACAAACTAACAATTTAACAAATATTGATAATTTCCACTGAACTGTCCCTTTAAACACCCGCTAATTGGCTTCTACATCTCTGATAATACTGTTTCTTTTAAAAATGTGTTTTTCTCAATTTTACTTACCAATGCCATGTTGGTGTGCTTGCGTGGTCCCTGTTTGGCATTTAGTACAATTATTATCCACTCTTACTCGAACTTCTGTGGAATTTGAAGGGGAACACTGCATGGGTATTCAGAGAACTGGAGAAACCCTTTTCTTTGCCCGTAAACAAATTATAATGAAATGAATGGCCCAGACACAACCAGAAATAAAAAATTGGATCAGGCTAATAAACAATGTTCTCCACTATGAAAAAATAATATACCAGCATAGAGCTTCCCCCGGGAAATAATGTATATGCAAGGAATATAAGAAACAGTATAGACAGGCAAATAATGATAATGTCAAATAATAAAACAAAAACAATATAATATATCAATATGTGTTTATTGAAATGTATACAATAGGCTTAATCTCCCTTACAGTTGGGTTTATTATACAGTTATGTTAAATATCACAAATAACATATATAATGTGACAAGCTTTACAACGATACCAATATTTGTACCATACGTAATGTTAAATGCTGGATTAGCAATGTATTTTATTACTGTTCATTGAATTGACACTTATAAAATGAATTTTTAAAAGTGTTTTTCACAGAGGCACATGACCCATAAAGTGTTGGATGCAATGTAACCCTCGATATATATCTACCAACATTGCAGGGATTATTAAGCTTTATCTTTCGGTAGGGTACAAGTATGATTGGGCAGCTTGGTGAAATGGCTAGTTACCTATGTACATTAGAGATCTGAAACCTCCTGTTTTATGAAGTGGTCAATGGACTCTTCACTAGGAATGTGAATATGATTAGTTCATCTGGGGCCGTAAAGAGCTTTCTAATTTGCATTAAAAGTTATAAAAATGTGAAATATTTATTGGTTTCACATTTATCTGTATTTTTTCTAACTGGCACCTAATTGAATTAGACGTTCTGTGTTCTATTAACTTAGTAAAAGAAGATCATATTTGCTGTGCTGGTGGTGGTACATGTATCATTTTATATATAAAATACCGTAACTGTAAAGAATGCAAAATATAATATTTCTATTCTATGTAACTGTAGTAAATGCATTACAGGAATGAATATATTTCATAGTGCTTGCTCTGCGTAGTCTCCAAACTCTTGGATTGTCTTTCAATGAAATACTTTTTAAACTACTCCAGCTCATTGTCAGTTCTTAACCCGGAGAGGTATTTTTCAAAATAACCTACATGTTGCCACTCTATACCAAAAAATGCAGAGAATGATTGTTAGTAGAAGTGAGACTGGATGCTTATTTCAACTCACTTAGTGAGAGACTGAGAAGGATCTGATGTGTTCAGGTGCTCCTTTTTAAAATAATACAGTTGATAAGATAAATCTAAATTAGACCAATATTTGATGTTATTACCACACTTTCCAGAAGTTCTGCAAAAACGACATGCAGTTTTTGGTGCTTTTACATGGTGATGAGAATCTGCCTGTTTTTTAACCAATGGTGGCGCCATGGATTTCAACTAAATCACCAACCCTGTTTGCAGAAATTCTGCTTAAAACCAAAAATGAAACACCATGTACCACTCATTATATTTATCGAATTTCATTTATTTCATCTTTTTGTTATAGGTACATAAAAGCTTTATATAGATACACTAGCAAAAGTGTGCCCGTTGGTGCACAGTGGAAATTATTTGTGTGTATGTTTGGCTGTGTGTGGATAGATCTATTGTCCAGTACTAAATTAAAGGGCATCTATAGTGAAAAAAACACATTGCCCCTTTGCAAAGTTAAATTCATGTGCTCTGTGCTGCCTTAATCCTATCTCTGTCAGTGACTTTGTTTAACCATGGTGTCAGATCTCTGTGCAGCACTCTCCCCCTTCCCCCTCCACTCTGTTACCTCCTCCATGTCTCAACTCGACATTCTACCTCCCTATACAGGGTATAGGAAGGTAGATCACAGTAGTATATTTGGAAATAATTGCAGATTCCAATGGAATCTGACATGAATTGTCAACTAATTAGCATGTGTGTGGCCATCTTAGACTATGAAGAATGAAGAATATAAAAGAAATAGATTTTACTGCAGAAATAAAGTAAAACTACAGTGGGTCTAAACAGGCAATAGGGGAAGTTGGAAATGATGTTTAATAGCCTGTATACTGTAAATGTTTATAAATATTAAAAGTCATTACATTTCACTTAAATTGTAACAGCAATGACCAACCAATGACTTGACCATGACCTGAAAATAATGGTTAGACATTGCCTGAAATTACACCAACACTTTAAAACTTTATTAATAATTCGATGAAACCTTCTTTGGTTGAAAAAAAGCCCAAAACTGTGTGGGCTTCATATAAAATTCAGTGCAGAGAAGACCCCAGTTTTATAATCGTTTCAGTACGGTAGGAAGAAGACGGGATCTGATTAGCCTGCAATCAGGCACAAAAGTAGGAAATAATGATAAAATGATGTCAATAGTGAACTGATAATGTTGTATGTCCACAGTTCTACAGATTTCTCTTTGTGCTAATAGCCTATGCCTGCACAACATTAATCTGAATTTAAAGTATCAGATAAAATCTAGGAAAAACAAGACAATTACTAAGAAAAAAAACTAATTCCAAATTGAAATAATGGAAAGTAAGGACAAGGGGAATAATGGTTTGATAGCATACGCAGGCTCCTGAAAAATGCTTGGTCTGCTTTTCCCCCTTTTTATTAGTACATATCCAGATCCTTGGACTTTGGTGACCCCAGAAAAAGTGCTGTAGATTTAGACAGTATGTGCTGACATCACAAATTGTAAAATAAAACAGGTTTGTCAATCCCAAAGGGAGAATAAAGAGGACTTCAGCAACTAGAAAGTGGAGACTGTTAGAGAAATTAAGGAAAGTTAAAAAAAAAGATAAAAACAGCAATAGCCAGTAGTGTAATCTTGAAATATTTGAGATTGTGTCTACATTTTGCAGTTCTTATACAAGGTTGTAATTATTTAGAAATTAAAAAATGCTAAAAATATTTTTTTTTATAGTTAGTGTTTTAAGTCTCTTATAGCTTTCGGTTGTTTTATAGGGGAAATAAAGTTTCGTATAAAATGTTTAACACTACTGTGTATTTCAGCCTTGTCCATGAATGACCAATCTGCAACTCCCAGCATTCTTTAATTGCAGAATCCCTTAGCTGCAGAATGCAACCAATTAATGTTGATAGTAGAGATGGGCGAACTTTCGAAAGTTCGGTCCGTTTTCAAACTTTCGAACTATATGGAAAGTTCGAAAGTTCGAAAACGGACCGATTAAAGTCAATGGGAGTCAAATAGTTCGAAAAGTTCTAATGAAATAATTAAAATATCAATGGTAACTTAATGTAAATGGCTGTGGGACCTGGGAAATGGTCTGGGGAACATGTTCGAATATCCAGGACATTCGAAAAATCAATTTTACTCTCGCGATATTTTCGAGGTCGTTCGCGCCTAGGTACCATGTACATTTTACTCATGGATTCGATGCTCGCGTATAGGCTTTAATGGACACTTTACTCGCGGATTCGCTGTTCGCACCTAGATACCATGGACATTTTACTCGCGGATTCGATGCTCGCGTATAGGCTTTAATGGACATTTTTCATCCCAATGACCTTAATCTGACAATTCAGCATTGTGTCTGTGTATAAATAAATGCAACCGAAATACTGACTTCCTGTTTGTAGGACCCCTAATAGAGACCGTTATGGTCTTGCCCTTGACCCAGCGCCTGGGTTGATTCAGTTGCTCAGAAGGGATCTGAGCATGTTTGACCCATCCAACAGCCAATCAGTAGAAATTACTGCAAAGTTCGCAACTATAATGTCATGTTAAGTGACATTATGAACATTCAAATCTTTATAAAAATGGCCTTTGTGTTATGTGTGTATTTAAGGAACATGATATGCGCACAATGTGCAAAATGCAATCTGTCTTTAAACATTGGGAGGATTATGTGCAAATGTGCTTAATGACACATTATATAAAGTTATCATTTTCTATTCTCCAACTTAGAAAGAGAAATGTAGGAATGTGTATTTTTTAACATAATAATAATATGCATTTTAAAAATACCTTTATGCATCTTTCGCCTTATTTCTTCCACAAATCCAGGCCTTCGCCTCTTCAAATCACTTCAATTCCTTTGGAGGATTCGATAGTAATATTTAGCCCATATTTGCGACTAATTTTCCTCTGCAGACTCTCCATAATGAGCCTTTTCTTTTTTTGCCTCTCTCTAGTCCCCAAAGGCATTGTATCGTAATTTTTTTTTGTCTCACCATCAGCTTCAGGTACTTTTAAGTCAACTCGCTGAATAGCATGAAAACAGCACGCCTCTTGCTATGGCACACAACCGTCCTCGCTATTAAAGGCGAAAAGCGAAAGGTGTTTTTCGTGAAAAACACACTTGCTGATGAAATAACGAAAAAGGATTGTGAGTCATTTAACACATCATTACAACGCTATATTGTTACGAAACATGCACACTTTGGATAGCACACATCAAGACAATATTAGTTATCAAATATCCTTCCTTAAAAGCATTGGGTTTTGTTTTCGCTTTTTGATTTTCGCTATAGCTCTAGTGACAAAATGACTAGAAAGTATTTAAAACTGATGGTCAAGCATTTGACCAAAAAAAATTATGATATGCCTGTTGGGGCCCCAAACAGGCAGCAAATTAAGAAGGGAATTATGGAGAGTCTTCAGAGGAAGATTGCCAGAAAATATAATCTGGACATTCCTTTAAAGGACCTCCAAAGGAATTGGAGTGACTTAATGAGGCGGAGGCCTGGGTTAGTGGCAGACATAAGGAAGAAGATGACTGCTGGTAGGTTTAAAAAACATTAATATTGTGAAAAAGAAATTGAGACATATTTCTACATGGACTTTGTCAGTTGTAGAATAGAAACTGCTAACTTAATATGTGTCATTAGGCAGATATAATCATCCCAGTGTTTAAATACAGATTCCATTGTGCACATCTTGCACATATCATGTGCCTTAAACACAGACATAACACAAAGGCCATTACATCAAAGATTTTAATGTTCCTAATGTCAGCCAACATTAGATTAGAGTTTAAAAAAAGGTTTACATTTCGCATAATTTACAGATGATGTTGGACCAACTGCTCCAGAGGAGGAGGAGATGGACCACAATGAGGAGGGGGAGCAGAGGCAGGAGGAGTAGGAGCTGCTACAGGAGGAGGAGGAGCAGCAGCAGTCACCAACTCTGCTTGAAATAAAATTGGACAAAATATAACGGGAGGACTGGGACCTTTTGGCCTGGGGGGCAAATACAACCAAGTGACCCTTTCAAAGTAGATCGAGATTTTTGATCACTCCAACTTTGCTAAAGACACTTTTTTAAGACCACTATTCCCATTTTACATTGTTGCCTGCAACATTTGTAAGTGTATGATGTGGTTAAAGGACAATTATACCACACACCCTTCCCCATACAAGTACCTGGGGTGAGATCCTGAATCACTAAGACCTCATCCCTGGGTACACTTTCTAAGGCAAGTTAATCTTACCCAAAGTTTCCTTTATTTCTTATGCACTATAGGGCTGACTAAGTGAATAATAAACCATGGTGTTGACTAACACTGGCTAATGAAGTGGAGGGCTGACAAAACTTGCTAATGAACTGGAGGGATGACGATACTGGCTAACAATCTTAAAGGGGAAGTTCAGTGCAAATACATATGCTTTTCAGAAAAAGAGCAGTATTTTTTCATCCCAATGACCTTAATCTGCCAATTCAGCATTTTGTCTGTGTATAAATAAATGCTTCCAAAATATTGACTTCCTGTTTGCAGGACCCCTAGTAGAGTCCGTTATGGTCTTGCCCTTGACCCAGTGCCTGGGTTGATTCAGTTGCTCAGTAGAAATCTGAGCATGTTTGACCCATCCAACAGCCAATCAGTAGAAATTACTGTTAGGAACATTCCAAGGAAGTGGTGCATCCTGGGAAAAAGAAGGACCATTAGAACCTAAAATGTCAGCTCACTAATGTCAACAGCTGGGAACAGCAAAGGGTATGAAATCAATTGATTTTTCAAAATGGGAGAGAATATGTAGAATAACTAAGAAGGCATTACACAAACTAACAATTTAACAAATATTGATAATTTCCACTGAACTGTCCCTTTAAGGACTGACAACACTGGCTAATGATCTCGGGGACTGACAACACTGGTTAATCAACTGAAGGGCTGACAACAATGGCTAATGAACTGAAGGGCTTATGACACTGGCTATTGAACTGGAGGGCTGACTAACAATGCTAATGACTTGGAGGGCTGACAATCTGAAGGAGGAGGAGTTTTCTGTTCCTTGCACATGTTAGAACTAGAGGCATGTGCTGTGCCTTTAATGCACGTAACTTAATAATAGCCTGTGGCAGCCCAAGTATTTCATCGGAGACCAGCCCAGGGGGGGATTTGCCCCTTATCCTACTGGGCCAGTCCTCCCCTGAAATAGAACAATATATGATGATTATTATGGCTGACATGGCCCATATAAAAAAACGCCTAAAGAGACTGGAGAGGAGAAAGGCGTTTTCAAGTGTTACAAAGTAATGGCCTTGTTTTTTTTTCTGTTTTTATAATTGTATCTAAATAGTTAAAATATTGAGCTAAAAAAAAAAAAGCAAATTTAAAAAATTTCAAGCCAAACAGTAAAGTTGTCTATCTCTTTATTATTCCCAAACCATTGCTATTTGATTGTAAAATTAAGGTGATCATACTAGAGTTAGACATTTTTTTAGACAAGGACTGTCGCAAAAGCAGGCGCCACTGATCGTGTGGTCCATAGAGGTCTGCACGATCGGTCATGGTTTTCTGACCTGTCCCATTGTGCTTTCATACAATTTGGAAGAACAAACGGCTGGTGATAGGTCGGAGCCGACATACAATAATTCTGGCCAACCTACCCAAACACTGAAATGTCGGTCGGTCAGGCCAAATTATTGGATAGTGTATACCTAGCTTTAGATTAGATGAGAGGTTTGATGAAATGCCTGTCTATTGTATGTCCAGATTCTAAACATTACTATACCTTAAGTTCCTAAGGGATATCTATTTTTAAATTTTTTTTAAATCCAAAAATATTAATTTGTAAAAGAAAAATGTTCTATCCCTGCATAGGCAGGGGCACTTATGCACATAACATGCCCTCTTCTTCATGACAGATTCCTAAATGTAAGTGAGGAATGTCATACTTTAACTTGTTATACATACAACACTCCCAGCACACTGCAGGCAGGGAATGCTTAGACTTGTCATTATAAAACCTCTGTAGGGCATGTTGATTGACAATATTCAGGATGTAAGGGGAAGAGCTTAAGTGGTGTACTTTGTAAGCAACATCAAAATGCTGTATTTGTGAGAATTTGACAGCTATATGGGAGTATTTTTAAAGGTGCGTTATTGCAGATTTTTCAATACTGTGTCTTTAATGACCTATGCATGGTACATACATTATATTAGAAATACACATTTCCAAGAATTCAGGTTTATAGGCCACACTATCGCAATTTATTTGGGTTTGCGCATGCAGTTATTTTCTAACAATGCAATCGCGGCACCGCAACAAACTTAAGCAATTTTGTGTGCGGTGCGATGGCGTACCCATTTTGTGATACGCAATTGCATGCGAACACCATTTTTATGCGCAATTGCATGCGATTTCATATCTCAAAAGGAGTAATCGCATGCGCAAACACACAGGAACGCTAGTGTGGCTGTGCCCTTAAAAAAAAGTCATTTTTATACACATTACCTTGAAATTGTAGGAAAAGAACCACTTACCCACAAGCCAGACCTCTGGCATCTGTCCGCTGGTAAAATTGCAGTAGAGAGCTGACTGGCGCAAAATATGGGGAGTCATGGCAACTTCCAGGAAACCCACTGGAATGGAAGTGTTTTCTATTATGATATACTTATAATATACCATTCTCTGTTTAGGTAGTTTGAGTGCAATATGCGTACAATCAATGGCTAGGCAGTTAGGAAAACCTCCTTGCAGATAAAAATCTGTTTGTTTTGCCACTCTGACTCACTGGATGAAAACCGGATGTAATCAGTAGACAAGGGAAAAATAGCATTTAGCACCTTTGGCAGGATCCTGGAAAAAGAAGGTGCACTTATGCCAAGGAGTTTTGACGTCACAGGCCACATTCCGCCTTGTTGATGGCTAGAAAAAATAGCCCAGTTTGCCGTACAACTCCTGTATGGCTGGGCAATTTATTTGAAAGTGACACACAACCTCCTCATCAGACAACTCATCCAGAAGACAAAATCTCCTTAAAAAAAAAAACGAAGCTGCCTGATCCTAACTGACACATTTTTACCTCTCCTGCTCTCCACACTGCCTGTGTTTTCTGAACTGAGGCCTATGACAAACAAGAGTAGACAGAGCACTAGATAGATAACAGTCAGGCAGATATTAGATGTCAGAAAACAAAGAATCGAGGAATCAGACAAATCAGAGTCAAATTGAGCCAATGGTGATACCAGAATCACCAGAAGTTGGTTTCTATCTGATTTACTGAAGAAAAGGAGGTTACCTCCCGTTCTTCAGTAAATCTTACAGGAGAGGAGGAGACACTTACGCGCGGACCCGCTCCAGTGTCGACTTCACGACTTCACTGACAGTCTCTGTCGGGGAATTCGGCGCTGGAGCGGGTCCGCAGCCGAAAGTGCGACCGATTGATCGTGCGGTCCCATAGGTAAAAAGATATAATGCATAAGTAATCCATCAACCCTGGAAGTAATAACAAAAATAGTAGTTGCAAAAAATAACTGAAGTTACAAAAGTAACAAGGATAACACAAAATATCAAAAAATATATAAAACATATGAACCATGTATTTGTAATAGGATGGATATATACATGTACTTTAAAAGACATGGTATTAGACATTGTACTCACCTTCTTAAATACAATGCAACAATGGATATATATTGCTAAATAATAACAAAAGATATCGAATAATGTTAATCAAAAGTAAATATATCTAATGTATTCATTAGATCATGTAGTATAAATAATAATACCATATACTCCTAGGGGGTGATATTAGGAGACCGAGCATACAGAGATTCCTAGGGTATACTCGTAAAGGGCATATGCCTAGTGTAGCTATACAAAAATATTTACATTTGTGTTAGAAAAACATACATAGAGAAAAAGGACGAAGGGAAGGTAAAGAGAGGAAAGGAAGAGGAGGAAACAAGAGGTATCTATGACCTCTGATATCATGTTAAGAACCAAACTGAATTAAGTCCTTTGGGAATACGTACTGTATTAAATTGGCCGAAATGGCATGCTACAGGGCCTTTCGAATCTTTATTGGAGATATTTCTTGTGTGTTCCCTCATACGACTTTTGAGGGTACGTTTGGTCATACCTACATACTGTATTTTACATTTAAAGGGCATGTTTGGTTCTTAAACATGGTTCTTAACATGATATCAGAGGTCATAGATACCTCTTGTTTCCTCCTCTTCCTTTCCTCTCTTTACCTTCCCTTCGTCCTTTTTCTCTATGTATGTTTTTCTAACACAAATGTAAATATTTTTGTATAGGAGGGAGGCTAAGATTCTTCTCCGATGTTTGGGCCGCAAGCATATCGGACTCCTGGGTGCTAAGGATTATACAGCAGGGTTACAAAATTCAGTTCCGGGAGTTACCGAAAAAAGACAAATTTCTGCCCTTTATGAGTCCAGCCACCCAGGAAGGGATGGAGGTAATGAGGAATTACATCTGTCAGTTGCAAGAAAAAGAGGCAAGTACCTCTTCCAGAAAGACGGAAGGGGTTCTATTCAAGACTGTTTTTAGTAAAAAAAGCCACAGGGGACATGAGACCTGTGCTAGACCTAAGAGGTCTGAACAAATGTGTCAAGAACCAAAAATTCAAAATGGAGTCTCTGGCCTCAATCATTCAGGCAGTTTTTCCCAATGCTTGGCTGGTGAGCATCGATTTGAAGGACACCTATCTGCATGTTCCAGTTCATCCAGACTACAGAAAATTTCTGAGATTTACCATCGAAGGTGAACACTTTCAGTTCACGAGCCTTCCATTTGGTCTTTCCCAGTCACCAAGAGTATTCACGAAAGTGCTGGTGGCTCTGGTAGCGGAAATCCGAAAAAGGGGTATTCAAATCTATCATTATCTGGACGATATTTTGATCGTGGCAGAGTCAAGACAGAAGTCTGTAGAGCAAAACCAGATAGTAATACAAATACTCCAGGAGCACGGATGGATAATCAATGTGGAAAAAAGCAATCTTGTTCCTGTGCAAGAGATAGTATACCTGGGAGCCCTGTTTCGGACCAGTTTGAACGAAGTAAAGTTACCATTAGTAAGACAACAAAAAATAAAAGAAGCAATTCAACATCTAACACAGCAGGTACAGGTAACAGTACGTACGATTATGCAGGTTTTGGGACTGATGGCGGCAACAGTCTTCCTAGTCAAGTGGTCCAGGTGGCATATGAGATCTCTGCAGAGATTTCTATTAACCAGAGTAAGCATACCGCATCTCAGTATGAACAGGAAACTGACCCTCTCGAGGAAGGTATTGCAGGATCTAGAATGGTGGTCCATCCAAGAGAATCTAGACAAAGGTTTTCCATTAGTACAGCCTCAAATTCTGGTGATAACAACAGATGCCTCAGCAAAAGGTTGGGGGGCCCTCCTCCAGGGCTCGGTAGCCCAAGGTCAATGGGAAAGAGAAGGCGAGTCCTCAAACCTTCTCGATTGAGAGCAGTGTTATGGCCCTCATGAGCTTTCAAGACATAGTCAGGGGGCGACAGGTGTTGATAAAAACGACAATACACCACTGTCACCGTACATCCGCAAGCAAGGAGGAACAAAGAGCAAAAATCTTTCGAGGAGTCGAAAAGATTTTCGAATGGTCAGAACACAACCTGCAGTATCTGACAGCGGTTATGTTCCGGGGAAGGACAATCTGGAGGCGGACTACCCAGTCGTCAAGAAATTCGACCAGGGGATGGAGTTTGGATCCCCAGGCTTAGAGAATTAGTACTCAAGGGGCAGCCAGTAATAGACTCATGGCAACCAACAAAACAACAGGAAGTGTCAAAACTTCTTCAGCCGTTTTCCAGGTCAGGGAGCGATGGCAATGTACGTTTTCCACCTATTCCTCTAATATGGAGGGTTCTGCAGAAGATCAAAATCAGAGAGCAGAAGTAATAGCAATCATACCAAATTGGCCGAGGAGGCCATGGTACCCTCTTCTTCTGCGATGGCAACGAGCCTCCCATAGAACTAGACAAGATTCCACACCTGCTGACCCGGTCCGATAGTATGCCAAAATGGTCAGCAAATTGAGACTAGCGGCCTGGAAGTTGAGAGGCGACGATTAAGTCATGCAGGGTTTCAGGAGGACATGGTAAGTTCTTGCTGAAGTCAGGAAAATGTCAACTTCAAATAAATACTATAAGACATGGAGACTCTTTTCAGATTGCCACGGGAAAAATTTTTTCCCACTTCAAGCCTCGCGAGGAATGATAGTGGAGTTTCTGTTCCTTGGGTTCAAAAAAACAGTTGGAGCAAATCACCCCAGGGCCCAAGTGTCAGCATTGTCAGCAAATCGATGGGAACAAATTAGGCGGCAAATTCCTTTATAACCAAAGATTTTTTGCCTGCAATGAATAGAGTTAGACCAAGAACTTTTCCCAAACCTTCCTCCATGGAATTTACCATTAGTCTTGCAGGTCTTGACAAGATCACCCTTTGACCATTAGAGAAGATCTCCTTGTGGCTGTTTAACTCTGAAGATGGTCTTCTTAGCGCACAATAACAATCGGCTTGTCAAGTGGAGAAATTGGGGCTCTGTCTGTTAAAAGCCCCCACTTACAATTCTATGGGGAAAAGTTAAATTAAAACACGGCCTTCAGGCACGTTCTTACCGAAAGTCAATCAGAGTTCCACCTAGACTTGGAGATTATCTCCTACCGTCATTCTTCCAAATCCAAGGTCTGAGGAAGAAAAAGAAATGGCACTCTGCTGGACTTAGTGGCGAGCCTTAAAAGTATATATAGAAAGAAACAAAAGGTTTCAGAAAGACGGACCACCTTATTCGTGTACCGAGGAGGCTATCGGAAAGGTCATAGCTCCTAGTAAAAGAACCATAAGTGGATGGATAGTCTCGTGCATTTCAAAATTATATCAACCAGAGGGCATAAAGATCCGGAGGGGTTAAAAGCGCACTCTAAACCAGAGCGAACAGCAAAGTGTCTTTCGATAGGAAGTTTTGTCCGTCATTATAAATTGGACGTGGTGGCGGAGGAGGAGATAAAATTCGGACGTAAAGCCTTCAACTGTATTATTAGGGTCTGAATAAAGGTGTGTGTTAACGCAATTTTTCGTTGCCCGCCCATATCTATAGCTTTGGTATATCCCATTTTGGGGACTTGCTGCCATGGTGACCTGGGGAAAACAGGAAATCAAATCATACTCACCGAGATTTCTTTTCCAGTCACGTTCATGGCACAGTCACCAAAAATGCCCTCCCCTGTGGATGAAATATTTGTATAGAGCAGCATGTAAGCTGTGAAAGAAGAACAAGGTATGTGTTGGGGGAGGGTATCTTATCACCTTAATCTTTTTTAACTTCTGTCCGGGACTTTTGGGGGTTAAACACCATTTTGGGGACTGCTTCGCCATGAACGTGATGGGAAACAGAAATCTCGGTGAGTATGATTTGATTTCCTGTTTCCCTTCCATTCTAAAAACCACAGACCATAGCTAGATCTCAAATCACCAATATGTATTCTTTATTCATGAACACCACATGTAAAATGTTAATGTCTAATATCTTAAACACTCGGGTGTCCCCGATAGCAGCTACTGTGTATCCAGATAGAGTCCCGACATTATCCTAAGGTGAGTATCCCGATACCATATGGTTAGATGTAACAGAATCCTATGGGTCCTGTGATGCTGTGATCCTTACATGTCCCACATCGGTACTTCAAACAGTTCCACAGAAGCGAAGCTTACATACATCCACCGTTCCTGCTAAAGTCCTACCGGGACTTTGATCTTAGCACTGTAACCATAAAATGCAGGGTTATACTCACGGACCAGGGAGCTGTAGGGTCCCGACGGCTGACTCTGCGGTACCAGGGTGTCTCTGGGGGTTTTGCCACCTGAGCCAAACTTTTGAATACCGCCCCTATGTACTGCTAGGTGCTATGTTTATTTTCCTTCTGCTTTGCCTGCCACTTTTCTAAAAAAAAGCGAGCTCTGCCTGACACCTCTCTGACATTAAGCAGGGGTGCCGCCCTGAGCATTTTGTTCATATTGCCTCATTAGAGAGACACCCCTGTGGGGTACCTGTTTTTGCACCCGTGCAATATCTTCACTCGGATCCAGCAGATGGTGTCCGGACTTTATCGCTCCCACACTCTGTTCGAAGACTTGTACTAGTGTTGCAAATGCCGTCAGCCCATACTCAAAACGTCCAAATCCTTGGGATTACAATTCACCTCAGAACTCCCAACGATCGACACATGTTTCACCAACTCTCGTGGCTTCCTCAGGATTTTGTTACATCTAACCATATGGTATCGGGATACTCACCTCAGGATAATGTCGGGACTCTATCTGGATACACAGTAGCTGCTATCGGGACGCCCGAGTGTTTTAGATTTTAGAAATTAACATTTTACATGTGGTGTTCATCAAAAAAGAATACATATTGGTGATTTGAGATCTAGCTATGGTCTGTGGCTTTTAGAATGGAAGGGAATACAAGTCTGATTATAGTTAAGATATAAGGGCCACAAGGGTTATAAGAGTCTTTTTTGTGGGGGTCTGTTCCCATATTTGGTTTCCAATAATAATAATTTGTTGAATCACACCTTGCAATGGGTGCTGTGTGTATTCACTTGTCGATATCAGATTACCAGTTCAGTGCAGCTTAGTTTCCATATTGCATGGTGGCTTAGTAGTTAGCACTGATGCCTTGCATTGCAGCGCTGAAGTCCTGAGTTCGATTCCACCCTTGGACACATCTGCAAGGAGTTTGAATGTTCTCCCCGTGCTAGCTTGGGTTTCCTCTGGGCACTCCGGTTTCCCCCACAATCATAAAGACATACTGATAGGTTGTATGTGTTAAATAAAATGTGCTTGGATTGAAGCTCTCAAGGTAGTGCCTGATGTGAATGTATCCATGTAATTGTAAAGCTCATGGAAGATTCTAATATTAACTAGATTAAGATTAAGGAGATTTTAAACTCGGTTTGGTGGCGGGGGGGGGGGAAGTAAATTTTCCCAGGTTAAAAACAGCTCTTCAGAATGTCAACTGGGATAATGTATTATCAGGTAAATGTACTGAAAACAGAAGTGGACTGTGTTCAAGAGAGATTTTAAAGCCAGTTCACATCTATAATTGGATACCTTGGGAAATAAATGTAAAAAAATAAAATCGCTCCAATGTGGGTGAATTCTGATGTAAAGAGGACAAATGGAAAGGAAAGTAAAAGGCATATTTAAAACCTTAAGGCCGAGGGAACGGAAAGGGCCTTTAGGGATTATAAAAACTGTAACTGCGTGTAGAAAGCAATCAAACTATCTAAAATTTAATAATGAAGTTAGGATAGCTGAACAAAGCTCATAAGGCCTAAAAATGTTTTTAAGTATTTAATAGTCAGACAGATGGACGATGAATGTGGCACCATTAATAATGGGGATAAGTCTAGTTACGGAGGATGCGAGATACAAGCACAGTCTTGTATATTTTTTTCCCTCATATGACACTATTAGGCAAGAATCCAGTACAGATATTCATCTGAGATGTCATAGTGGAGCCGATATAATGGTAATCAACAAGACATCCAAGTTGTCACTTTGTCGACCACATTAAAAAACTTCCCTCAAAGGAGATGGCAATCGTTGCAAGTGGATCTAGTAGATTGTCCATTGAGGCGCTAAGGTGTGCGATATGAAATTCCAATGTTGTATAAATGTGTAAGGTTGATGCTTTTGACTTAAAAATCTTGTGCTATTATATAAAAGGGCTCTGTGGTAAGTGAAATCACTGTTGGAAAGGGATCTTGGAGTTTTGGTGAGAGAACAAACTTAAAGGTAGCAAGGCGTGCCAGGCGGCAACAGCCAGAGCACCAACATGGGATTTATAAAGAGAGGTATGGATCAAGGGAGGAAAGATGTAATTCCCTCTCTTTACAAAAGGCTCTTGGTAAGGTTAATTAGGAATATGCAGTGCATTTTGGAATCCTGTGTACAAAAAGGACATCTTGAAATGGAAAAGGTTCAGAGAAGGGCACAATTAATAAGGGGATTGGAGCTTAAATAGGAAAGAGAGACTGAAAAGTTAAAAGTATGTTACGCTGCGAGAACAGGCCTTGCGTGGGATTGATTACTGTGTATAAAACATTAACGGCCATTACAATTAAA
The DNA here is from genome assembly GCA_019447015.1 of Hymenochirus boettgeri. Lineage (NCBI taxonomy): Eukaryota > Metazoa > Chordata > Amphibia > Anura > Pipidae > Hymenochirus > Hymenochirus boettgeri. The sequence continues at coordinate 87,055,363 of CM033472.1, read as the reverse complement.
CGTCTGGGCAATCTGGGGCATTGTTCACCAATAGAAATGTCAAAGGGCACGAGGACTTTAAGACTGAGAAAAAAAGGTTTTAGGCTTCAAGCTTCGGAAAGGGTTTTCACTGGACGAACGGTAAAGCTATGGAAACTGTCATTCAGTGACGTTGTCTATGGCAGGTTCATGGTCAGTTTTCAAAAAAAGCGTGGATGAGGTTATGCAGACAAGGATTGTTTGCAAGTATTGGTATTGATTATAAAGTAGAGTTGATCCATGCGAAATTTCCGATGCCACTTGGAGTCAGGAAGGAATTTTTTCCCCTTCATAAATTTAGTGGGTTTTTTTTGCCTTCCTCTGGATCAACAGTTAGGCAGAAAATGAGACATTGCTAGATGGGTTGAAAATTTTGGGATGGGATGGCGTATGTCTTTATTCAACCTCAAAACTTTACTATTATAGCATCTACAGGATTAAGATTCAAGATAGTATAATTAAATAAATACAGCTCTGTGACCCTTTAGGGCTTGTTCACACTAGGTACGTTTTGGTGCGTTTTTCGAAATGGGCATGTTTTAAAACGCAGGACAGGAACATAGAATTCAATAGTACTGTTCACACTATTGCATTACAATTGTTGTCCATTTGTGTTCGGTCCGTTGCGTTTTAAAAATGCAATGCATGCATCCATTGCCATATAAATATATGAAAAACGCATTGCGCAAACATGGACAGGAAAGACCACAAAAACCTACAGAAATGCCCACAGAAAACAAAACTGTGCATTTCTGTCCATTTTTTGACCATTCCGAGTGTGAAAACAAGGCCAAAAGTGGGCTATATAAGCCAAAATTATATTCACAGAATTGAATCTGAATTGAGATAGCCAGTCGTATGGACTAGTAAAGTAAAATCTTCAATGAAAATGAACTTAAAGTACAGTTGATTTTTAACTGAATACGAATAAACAAAAGTGGTGTCTGATATAGGTTGGAACCTAAATATTTAAAAATTTAAGTAATTTGATGAGAAGTGTAGGTAGCACAATGGGTAGATTAGTGGCTTTTGAAACCCATAGATTAGATCAAAGTATTTTGAGAAGAGGACTCTGGGGTTTGGTGAAATGTCATCAGTATATTGACTATAGTTACACTCTCATATTTTCATTCTGGGAACCATGGCTGCCAGGAGTAGGGAAAGGGGGCATCTCTCATGTGCTTTGTGTATATGACAGTGCTCTGCTGTCAACTTTTTGTCCAGTTTCCATTACAAAGATATTATTGTTTGGGAACAGTCTACCCCTTTGGCAATTTAATATTAAGGGGGGTAGTAGGGTAATAGGATTATAATTAAGACAGAACCAAGTTGAATCTTAATAATTACAAAGTTTTAAGTGAAAATTCCTGTATTTGAAAAATTAACCGCTATTATAAGTGCTCATCAAATTAGTTCAGATGTGTCATACTGAATGATAAGATAGCAAACATATATATGTAAGGAAACAAACCAAAATATATTTTGTCAGATCTACATTCATCTTTGATCTAGATATTGTGGGTGTTGTGAAGGGACTTTTTGGGCACACGTGCAGCTGAGATTTCTATCACCACAGCTGGATTACGTCTATTGTGAGGCCTGTGGGAGGCCAAAAATATAAGTCTTAAGGCCTTCGTACAAACGTGCGATCGCGGGTTTCCGAACCCAGCCGCCCAGGTGTACGCAACGTTTTAGGCGATAATCGGGCCATGTGTAGGCGCTTATTGGCCAAAACGGTTGTTGGTTCGGGGATCAGTGAATGACCGACTTGGTGGATATCGGAACGACACGGAGCGTTTCAGCTGATAAAGCACATACAACAAGGAGGCGATTATCGGCCCCGAAATGTTTGTTCCTACACAGTAAAGAGCAGTTGAACCACTTGTTCACCAGGTGTTCCCAGAGTAAATTCCTGGGTATTGTATGGGGGATCTGGTTCTATGGGAGACATGATTCTTGAGAGCACAAATACATATGTAGGAGCACTGGTTATAACAAGAATTGCTGTAGGTATAGCTAAAAAAATGGTATTTGCCTCAGGTCATCTCCTGCGAACGCCACATCTGTTCTGAGCTTACAATCTGGGGGAATGTATCTGGGAGGTGTTACCTGCGTCCTGGAAAGGGGGGCTGTGATTACGTTAAGTGAAGATAGGGATGTGGAAGATTGGGTTATATACTTATAGAATACTCAAGAGATATCCAGATTAATTAAGAAATTTTCCCATTGTTGTATGATAAACCCACCCTTATAATAAAAATAACTTTAGTTGGCCAGCGGATCATTGGTTTTAAACTAGCCCCTTTCTAATCTAATTGTCAGGGACAGAGTTTCCACAGGCCAAAGAGGTAACATGACCAGGACACAAAAATTCCCTAAGTATCCCAGGCTCTTGTAAATGACCCTATCCTGGTACAGGAATAATGGGTAGTGCATGGTGTTCCAACGTTGTGTTGATTCATGTTGTGGAATGGATTATGTGTGTATTAATTTTGTAGCTGCATGGTTATATAAGCATGTATAGTGTACATGCATCTGCATTGCAGGGCGTGTTATATTTATTTTTTGTGAGTTACAAAAAGGGTCACATGGAGCGAGGCTTGCTGTTTGGCTGTGTGTGTGTCTAGTATGTATTTTGCTTGCATGCACATTGTATGTGGGAGTTTAACTGGTGCAGAGTTTAATGTATGGTTACTTTAATAAGATTTTTTTGCAATAAATGTTTTTAAAATTGTATTCATTTGCCGTGTCAACTATTCACCGTATTTATGGCACAGTGTTTTTTGTCGGCGGTTCGCTGATCTAGCCGTTAAGGATTAACAAGATACAAGTTTCCCAACTGAGGTTCAGGATCCCGGCTTTCTGTGAGATTGCATAGGGATTCCTCAAGAGGGATGATAGTGACAGAAAATGTACAGATCTGTCCTGTGCTGGAATTTAAAGTGGAAGTGTAGAGGATCGTTTCTTGCCTTCTCTCATTGCTCCTGCAGGTTTTATTGAAGAACAGGAGGTAAGACACAGCTCCTTTACCTCCCATTCTTAAAGAGTATGTCCACCCTGAAATAAAATTTTTAATATGTTCTTCCTCCTGGGCTCCCAGCCCCAACCGCATTATTTATTTTTTTAGAAAGCCCCCCAAACTCTACTTACCTCCCCTCTTTCCTGCGCCGCGCTCCCGGCCCTCTGCTTGCGAGGAAATGCAAGCAGAGGGGCGGGACCGGCAGCCGCGTCTGTGATTGGCTGAGCGGCAGCCAATCACGGACGCGGCTGCCGGCAGCTCACTTCCGCGTAGGAAAGCGGAGAGGTAAGTAGAGTTTGGGGAGCTTTCTAAAAATAAAATTTATGCGGTTGGGGCTGGGGGACATGGGGGAAGGCTGACATGAAGGGATTTTATGTTAGGGGGAGGGATAGCAGAACGGGAGGGAGAGGGAGGGTGAGGGAGGGGGGAGAAGGGCTGCAGTACGCATGGCAGTGATCTCCGGGAGGCCAGGTAGCAGGCAGTGTCCTATATGGACCTGCTAGCCTCCTGGTGGGCAGTTTTTGGGACTTTGGGGGGGCATTACCGGAGAACCCTATGGAGCTGGGATGTGAGGTAAGGATTAAACTACACTACATGGTGGGGCCAGTAGTTGGGGGGATTATAGTTTTGGGGGTGGACATGCCCTTTAAGTGAATCCTTGTTGGAAAGGGATCTTGGAGTTTTGGTGGATAATAAACTTAAAGGAAGCAAGCAGTGCCAGGCGGCAACAGCCAGAGCCAGCATGGTATTATCTTGTATTAAGAGAGGTATGGATTCAAGGGAGGAAAATGTTATTCTTCCTCTTTACAAAGAATTGGTAAGGCCTCATTTGGAATATGCAGTGCAACTTTGGAATCCTGTGTACAAAAAGGACATCTTTGAAATGGAAAGGGTTCAGAGAAGGGCAACTAAATTAATAAGGGGATTGGGGGAGCTTAAATATGAAGAGAGACTGGAAAAGTTAAAATTATGTACGCTGGAGAAAAGGTGCTTGGGTGGGGATATTATTACTGTGTATAAATACATTAACGGGCCATACAATAAACTATCTGGGGCGATTGTGCAAGTATTGGTATGATTATAAAGGAGAGTTGATCCAAGCCGAAATTTCCGATTGCCACTTGGAGTCAGGAAGGAATTTTTTCCCTTCATAATTAGTGGGTTTTTTTTTGCCTTCTCTGGGATCAACAGTAGGCAGAAAATGAGACATTGCTAGATGGTGTTGAAACTGGATGGACGTATGGGCTTATCAACCTCAAATACTATTACTATTATAGATCTACAGGATTAAGATTCAAGCATATGTATAATAAATAAATACAGCTCTGTGACCCTTAGGGCTTGTTCACACTAGGTACGTTTTTGGTGCGTTTTTCGAAATGGGCCATTGTTAAAAACGCAGGACACATAGAATTCAATAGTACTGTTCACACTATTGCATTACAATTGTGTCCATTTGTGTTCCGGTCCGTTGCGTTTAAATAATGCAATGCATGCATCCATTTCCATATAAATATATGAAAAACGCATTGCGCAAACATGGACAGGAACGCACACAAAAACATACAGAAATGCACAGTAAAACAAACTGTGCATTTCTGTCCATTTTTGACCATTCCTAGTGTGAACAAGGCCAAAGTGGTGCTATATAAGCAAAACTTTACATTCACAGAATTGAATTCTGAATTGAGATAGCCAGTCGTATGACTAGTAAAACCTCTTCAAAAAATGAAACTTAAAGTCCAGTTGATTTAACTGAATACGAATAAAAAAAAAGTGGTGTCTGAGCATAGTTGGACACCTAAATATTAAAATTTAAGTAATTTGATAGAAGTTGTAGGTATCACAATGGGTAGTATAGTGGCTTTTAAACCCATAGATTAGATCAAAGTTTTTTGAGAAGAGACTCCATGGGTTTGGTGAATGTCATCAGTATATTTCCTATAGTTACACCTCTAATATTTTCATTCTGGTGAACCATGGCTGCCAGGAGTTAGGGAAAGGGGGCATCTCTCAGTGTGCTTGTGTATATGACAGTTGCTCTGCTGTCAATTTTTGTCAAGTTTCCATTTACAAAGATAATTATTGTTTGGGAACAGTCTACCTTTTGCAATTTAATCTTAAGGTTAGTAGGTAATAGGATTTATAATTAAGACAGAACCAAGGTTGAATCTTAATAATTAACAAAGTTAAGTGAAAATATCTGTATTTGAATAATTAACCGCTATAAATGTGCTCATAAAAATTAGTTCATGTGTCATATAATGATAAGATTAGCCAACACATTATGTAAGGAAACAAACCAAAATATATTTTGTTCAGATTACATTTCATCTTTGATCTGATGATATGTGGGTGTTTGTGAAGGGACTTTTTGTGCAACTTGCACGGAGATGGAGACCACTCAGCAGGACTGGACTGCCGTCCGAACTGCCACCAGCCCGTGTCCGGGATCATCGGGCCCCAACTACGCTGTGACGTCACAACGTTTTGTGCGCCACGCTGCGGCTACGCACACCTGCGCCGTGACGTCAATCTACAAGGCCGTCCGGCGCGGTGCGCAATGGCTTGGAATCTCATCTGGGGGATCATGGGACAGACTCACTGTGGCACTCACGTGACGTCACTGGCTGCGCATTGGCCAATGGAAGCGGAAGGGAAGACCTCCTCTTTCATCCTCCTCCTCCTTTTTGCTCAGGACGCGGGGGAGGATGGAGGTAGTAGGAAGAAGAAGGAGCATCCGAGCAGAGCTAAATGTGTTTTTTGCACCATCATGTTTTTCAGAATGAGTAGGAAGAATGACCTTTAGACAATATTATGTCATTCATGTCAAGTTCAGTATAAAAACACTATTACTCTTTGAACTCTTCTGAAACTAAAAATAATGCAAAGCTGATGTGGAAACAGCTTATCTGTCCCTTCCTTGTCAAAGCCTTGTACACTCAAACGCATTAGATAAAGCTTTTCATTGTCTAATAAGATTTATAAAATGATAGTGTTGGCAGCAGGACGATGCCTGTTGTTTCCCTTCATCATAAAGTGATCCAGCAGGAGGGTAAAGCCTCGTAAACGTGTGTCCGAACGTTCATTTCGGACGATAATCGGCCCATGTATGGGCACTTTATCAACTGAAATGGCTGTTCGGTCGGGGATCGTTGCCCATACATGGGCAACTCCATTATTTTATAAAACTGTTATAATTACTTACCCTAGCAAATGTCTGAAGGACAAATAGTATCCAGTCAGATTAAAAAAAATCTTTATCCAGACAAATCTTACAGCATAAAGTTGTTTTTAATTTAATAAAACACATTTATCAACATGTACATAAAAACGTATTGATTGGTGAGGACTGTTATACAGTATCTATAAAATCAACAGTATTTATTGTAAAAAAAAAATAAAAAATATAAACCTTATGTATTATAAGAATAAATGCACACCATCACATTATAATATAAGTATATTACTTCACCAAGGTGTTCCCTGACCATATAAAAGTACGAGGCCACAGGCCTGGTGCCTTTATACAGGACAGGAAACTCCTCTGTGACTTAATATTCTTATTTTATAATGTGAAGGGGTGCATTCATTCTTATAATACATAAGGTTTATATAATTTTTTTTCTAAAAAAGCATGTCCACCCTTAAAAATAAAAAACAGGTCAATTATCAGTTACCTGCCCCCAACCTGCAATTCTCAGCAATTTCTCAGTTACCTGCACTTTATTACCTGCATTACTAACCAAATATTTTAGGATAATTATTGTCCCCATGCAGGCAGATTACGCAGGCCCCTCACTCCATGCAGTAAATTATTTTGCTCATTGAGTAGAAAGAGGAGGCAGATACTTTTGCTAGATAGGAATAGAACTTATCTATACATATCTGGTTACAAATACACAAATAAACTGGTAAAAATAGCAGTTGGGGTTGTGGACAGATAACCTACAAGTCACCAGTTTGTTTTAAGGGTGGACATGCCCTTTAAAGGTTGTGTAAATGGTTATGACTTACCAGCAATGCTGTCATTTTAATGGTAAACAATTCAAAGAAACTGACCATGATTGACTTCCTTTCCCTTCTTGATCAGAACAAAAATACACAATTTAATATAGAATTGTAAGTGCTAGACAGTTTTGTTTCTGACAGTGCTGACATTTTTAGCATAAAGCATAAAGATGTTTTTAATTTAATAAAACACATTTATCAACAAATACATAAAAACATATTGATTGGTCAGGATTGTTATACAGTATCTATAAAATCAGTAGAATTTAATAGGACTTGCCTGGAATAACTCCTAGTAGGAAGGAGTCATTATTTAATGGATAATATGCCCCGTACAATGTAATATAAGGATATTATATCACCGAGGAGTTCCCTGACCATATTAAAGTACAAGGCAACAGGCAAAATATTCAACTTTTGCTCCCATTATACATATTACCCTTTTATGCATTATATAGTCATTAAACATTGTTTATACATTTTCAAAAGGTTAACTTCATTGACCAGAATAAAAATAAATAATTCATTTAATATAGATTTGAAGTGCTGGACAGTTTTGTTTCTGACACTGCTGATATTTTGGATTCACAGAATATAGCCTGAATGGATTCTATAATTATTAAGTACAAGATGTACGTGCTCATGATTTATCTACTTAATCAGAAATATAAAGTACCTACTGGGTGACCTGACTGTGGTCTCTGTGTAATCAGGACTGAGTAGAAAAGAGTAGAAACAATTTGCTTCTCACTAGGAAGGGTTGTAGAAATCAGCAAACGCCAGAAATCTGCACAATTATGGATGAGTTCTCTACAATGCTGTTGATTTGTGAGGTGGCAGTTAATGCAGTTTAGTTATTGTATTAAAGAACCCATTCAAGCATATTTATATTTTCGCTTTAATTGCCTTGTAATGTTTTCGAAGTGATCTAATTTTGAGACTGTTTATGGCCTAGAGTCATCGATTGTCTTTCTGCTTAACCAATAAACGCTCGGGACTGTGTGTTTCCATCGGCCGTGCTAGACTCCTCTATAGGAAGTCCAGCACGGCCGATGGAAATTTTTCTATCTATCCATGTCTGTCTGTCTGTCTATCTATCCATGTCTGTCTATCTATCCATGTCTGTCTGTCTGTCTGTCTGTCTGTCTATATCTCTATCCTGTGTACTAGGCGTGAGAAGCAGCTGATTATTGGTGTCCCTGGGTTATCGGCCAAACAAAACGAGTCCCAGAAATATGTCAGGGTCAGTGGTGCCAACTCCCCTCTGCCCCTCCCCACATCCCCGTTACCATTCACACACCTATTGGTCTGTCTGTCTATCTCTTGCACAACTTTTGGACTCTTCTAGTAAAGAGAGTGAAGTGTGCACGGGGCTCTACCATCCTCAGCATCACTGACTAACTGTACAAGGAAATCGTACATTAGGCAGATGCAAGCAAGGAATTCCTCCTGTGTGTAAGGAGAACAGTAATAGCCCGACCATTAGATGGTTTCCAATTTTGAGATTCATTCTCTCTCTCTCTTCCCCCCCCCCAGCTGCTATTATCGGCAGCACAACGGAAAGTCTCTCCTCCCAAAAGCAGCCTTTACATTTAACTTTCCGAGCTGCTATTATCGGAAACGCAAAAACGGAAAGTCTCTCCTCCCAAAAGCAGCCTTTACATTTAATTTTCCGAGCTGCTATTATCGGAAACACAACGGAAAGTGCCGATATCTCTTGTTGCCATGGGAATGTGACGCCTACGTTACCATTGGCTGTCGGCAGTAGACACGGGGTCAGCTTTTCCCGACTACGGAAGGGAATTAGTGCGCATGTCCATCGGGAGCGCGCGCGTCGGCAGAATAGGAGGCAGGCGGGCATGTCAGGAAGAGGAATCTTGCGGCAGCACAATGTAAAGGCAGCAGATGGGAGCACATATGCAACAGAGTAACCTAAGATTCCGGGTATGACTTAGTTTACCTATAAATTGCTATAATAGCCAATGTCATTTTTTACAGTGGAGATACCCTTTAATTGGTACCATACTCCACATTTACTAAATAAACTCTTCCCTTCTACATCTAAACTCTGCTGGAGATGCCAATCTACCACTGGTACCCTATACCATATATTCTGGAGCTGTACTTATATACAAACATACTGGTCACAAGGAACATAACATCTTACAAAAAATACTACAAAAAAACATATCTTTAAATCCATTAAATGGTTTACCGTACTGAACGCTCCTATACCAGGTCTATCTACCGCAGACTAACTACTCATATATACACAGCAGCACGCTGTGAAATTGCTAAATACTGGAAAAATACCTCTCCACCTCCACAACCATCACTGATCAACAGAATCAACAATGTTAAAAGGATGGAATATTTAACAGCCCTAATGGAAAATATTGACACCCTGGAACAAGTTTATGGATACATCAAATATAAAAACCGGAGAACTCCACCTCTGAGACCCTGGCAACAAACCCTAAATCAAAACACACATAACACTATATCCCACCCGAAGAATTATTGGGGAGACAAGGTGAGATCTGACACGGTACTGGGGGGCATGAAGAACCGGCAATGCTAACAATAATAATATTGATAACTACAATAAATACCTGGTATGAAAATTCTAATATTGATACTGATGACGTTATCGACACTGATGTTACTATACCAAAAGACGATATAGACAATAGCCACATAAGTACATGTTAAACCAAAGTTTGTTATTTATAAAAGTTAAGATTGTTTAAATGTTTAATAATCAATGCTTTAATCTCTCTTCAATACAAATGTATCTGTGATAATGCTTGAATTGGTGAAAATGTATTTTTGACAATATTTGATTTTAAACATAGATATCCATGATCATTTTCTCTTGCAAAATAAAAATAAATATTTTCAAAAGAAACTATCTAGCTCACTTTTAAAGCTATTCAATGAACTTGCCATTACCACTTCTGCTTGAAGACAGTTTCACTGTTCTCACCGTAAAGAAACATTTCCTAACCTGAAGATGAAACTTCTTTTCTTCTAATCTTAAAGGATGTCTACGTGTCCTCTGATTTGACCAGTTAGTGAACAATGCACCAGAGATTTTATTGTATGGCCCATTAATATATTTATAAAGTGATCATATCCCCACGCAAATGTCGCTTCTCCAATGTAAACAGCCCTAACTTGTCTAATCTGCCTGTAACGTCAAGCCCATCCATTTCCCTTATTATTTTAGTTGTCCTTCTATGAATGCTTCTATTTCCAAGATGTACCTTTTGTGTATGGGAAACTGCACCAAATATTCTAAATGAGGCCATAACAGCGCCATGTAAAGATGAAGAATATTTTTCTCTCTTGAATCTATATCCCCAAGGCAATATCTTGCTTGCTCTAGCCATTGATGTCTGCCACTGTTTCCTACAAGTCTGTTATTAACCAGAGAATTAGAGATTCACTTAACACAGAGTTATTTATGGTGTAGGTGGCACAAGGATTGTTAAACTCCAAATGCATCACCTTACATGTATCAACATTGAATCTCATCTGCCATTCTGCTGTCCATTTTGAAAATCTATCTAGGTCTGCTTGCAGCAATTGCACATTACCGTATATACTCGAGTATAAGCCGACCTGAGTATAAGCCGAGGTACCCATTTTTACCTTAAAAAGTAATAAAACATGATTGACTCGAGTATAAGCCGAGGGGTTGAAATTATGACCACTACTGCCTTTTAATACTGTATGGGAACTCTGCTGTCCATAAAAAAGACTCACTCCTTGGCACTCCAGATGTTTTGGAAACTACAACTCCCATCATGCTTTAGTAGCCGGGAGTTGTAGTTTCCAAACACTGCAGTGCCAAGGAATGAGGCTTTTTTTATGGACTGCACCCCCCAGGAAAGGCCCCCAAGTTCAGTGAGGTAAGTAAGAGTTAAGTACTCACTCGGGTCAAGTAAATAATTGTGGAATCTCCGGCTGCCGATTGTCATGTACAAGCTAACATCAGAAGCATGTGTTCTGCCTGGCACTCCGCTCTGATCTGCAGGATGACGTCCATACGTGAAGCCGGTCTCACTTACTGCCCGGCGCCGAGTAGTGACATCACTACTCTGCGCCGGGCAGTAAGTGAGACAGGCGCCGCGTATGGACGTCATCCTGCAGATCAGAGCAGAATGCCAGGCGGAACACATGCTTCTGATGTTAGCTTGTACATGACAATTGGCAGCTGGAGATTCCACAATTATTTACTTAAGCCGAGGTCGGGATTTCAGGCTAATTTTAAAGACTGAAAACCTCGGCTTATACTCGAGTATATACGGTATTTAAAGTTTCTAAAGCTCTGCATAGTTTGTCATCAGCAAAGACAGAAACCTTGATCCCAATGCCCCCTTCTATGACATTTATGAACAGATTAAAATGAAGTGGCCCCAGTACAAAACCCTAAGGCACTACACTTTAGCCCACATGGATGTAGCTCCAAAAAAATCAGCCGGAGCATAACGTTGCAATATATGAAAGTGTTTATTCACCCATAACACACACAAGAGCAACGTTTCGGGCACACCTTTGCCCTTTCTCAAGCCTGAGTAGATATGGATGTAACTCCATTGACCACCACTCTCTGCTTGCGATCCAATAACCAATTCTCTATCCACGTGCAAAATGTTTTTTTCTAGGCCAACAGTCCTCAGTATACACACAATTCCCACTGTGCACCAAGGGGCACACTTTTGCTAGTCTTTGATATAACCTTGTATTGGCTAACTGTAAATATTGACATGACAAAATGCAGTACAGAAAAACATCCAGCAGGGGTCAGTAAGCCCTTTTAGATTAGTTTTTCTTTTGACACAATGTAAAGCATTGCTGCATGCTTGTGTACTATGCTAATACTGTTATACCGGAAGATGTCTCAAGATTGTGTGTGTATATTCCGGAAGGTCCTAACTTCAAACATTTTTTACTTCAATTACGATTGGCAAACTTTTGCATTTCTCATAGTTGTGCACTGGATCCATATAACAGGCTCTCACTTCCCAGCCCTTTGGCTTTTTAAAATGAGGGAAGAGGCCATCCACCCAGTGCTTTATATTAAAGCATAGGACCTCCCATAAAAGGGGTGTGTTGGGGGTGCTATAACCACATGGAAGCACTCCAATACATACAATACAAGGATTGTGGAAGCACTCCAATTAGGCTACTTTACAACTACATTTAGCGGAAGTGCTACTGATCTGGTCAAATATTTATATAAACATTGAAAAGATATCAATGCACATTCCTAATAAAGATGGAGGTATGGCAATAGTTAAACCCCCCAAAATTAATAAGTAAATAGGGGGGGGTGCTGAACAGATACAAATAACAATATGGATACTATAAGCAAAAGAGAAAAAGAAAATCTGCAGCACTCACTTAATGTCGGTGTAAAAAGTATTTACATTCCTTTATTCAAGTATGTACACACATACAATATGGGACTGATCATGTGCAAACAAAACTATTAAAAACCATTAAAATATAATATATACAGATAGCAGCATCTCATACACAGTAATCAAAGTAACTAAGGATATAATGTAAAGTGCACAGTGCCATACTTTGGTAAATCCCACCCAGGAACAATTTACATGAGCATATAAAGGGAAACCTAGGTATCAACAGTGTATATACTTATCTGTCCCTATGTATGGCTCAACACTTAAGAATACAGGCAATCCTTGGAGGTGTAGGTATAGGCATCGCTGCATAGCAGTGAGAGCTGCTAGATGAGAAACGGTGGGTTAAGTGGTCCCCCTAACGCGTTTCGCCCGGTGCCCCGGGCTTTCTCAAAGGTACATGCTTGTGGCGTCCATTTTTGCCCATATATGGTTAAAAGGGATAAAATCATGAGCTCAGACTGTTTGAAAAATTTTAAGCTGCATGGTTTTTACAACTGTGATACCTGCAATGTGGTTTATGCTCTCCAATGTGGGTGTCAGAAAATATATGTTGGAAAGACTATGCAAAAACTTAAACAGCGATTGTCTAACCACCTATCCAATATACGTTTAGCATTAAGGGATAATAGAGATGGTAAATCCATCTATAGTGTGGCTCAACACTTCCTAGCACATCATGGAGGTAAGGTTAATGGTATCTCATGCTTTGTTTTACAACAGGTGAAAACCAACATGAGAGGAGGAGATCTCAACATAATGCTGCTGAAAGCTGAAGCTAGGTGGATCTATTAAATATCCAGCCTTGCCCCGGGGGCATCAACGAAGAATTGGATTTGACCCCCTTCCTCTAGGCTTTATTTCATCATTAGCTATGCTATATCTAGCATAGAACCTACATAGAGCCTACAAGAGATATTCATTACGGACTTCCATTGGAGATACCTACCTGGATGATCTGTTGGAACACCTTCTTATATTGTTTATCTGAGTTAAACTCAACACTACATGGCCCACTTACATGGATTATCGGGATTGTCTTCCTGGAGTACTTTAACACTGGATATGTTCTGTTCTCCTCATTTGGATGGTTACTTGCTTTATTACCTGGAACAATGGATATATGCTATATTCTATCTATGGGGGGGCCCCCCTTTTTTCCTTCATGCAATGCATATCACCAAGTGGACGATTGCATATCACCTAGTGGACGATTGAGTAAAGACTCATTCTCCATTATTTCAGGGGTTATCCGCCCTGATACCTTTTGGGCAATCTTTTTTCAGGAAATTATTTTTTTTTAATTTTCTGCGCTTATTTCTAAATCTTCGCTTAGTGTATGAGAATTCTTGCATTTAATATTTGCCTACACGGTTGGACAAAAATTTTAGTACTTAAGATTTTAATTGCTATTTGAACACTATTTTGTGTAATGTTGCTCATATTATATTAGGTCATATTGTTATGTATATATTATGTTGTATATATTTCTTTACTATAGTTTATGGGGCCGTTAAGTTGCAGATATTTGTTGGTCCTATACTTCCACTGTGACATGCAGGTGCCGTTCTCTCTACAATTATTCTCATAGTGGGGGTATGCGCTACTGCGCATGCGCGATCAGGCCAGTGTTTTTACGTACTCTTTATTTGTATCAATGAAATGGACGCATACCCGATTGGGCAAGCGTACTCGGACGTCATTACGCATACTGACGTAATCACGTTACTGCGCGAATACGTGCCGGACGCGATCTACACTTAGGCCTATAAATTGTACTAGACAGACGCCACAAGCGTGTACCTTTGAGAAAGCCCGGGGCACCGGGCGAAAAGCGTTAGGGGGACCACTTAACCCACCGTTTCTGATCTAACAGCTCTCACTGCTATGCAGCGATGCCTATACCTACACCTCCAAGGATTGTCTGTATTCTTAAGTGTTGAGCCATACATAGGGACAGATAAGTATATACGCTATATACACTGTTGATACCTAGGTTTCCCTTTATATGCTCATGTAAATTGTTACTGGGTGGGATTTACCAAAGTATGGCACTGTGCACTTTACATTATATCCTTAGTTACTTTGATTACTGTGTATGAGATGCTGCTATCTGTATATATTATATTTTAATGGTTTTTAATAGTTTTGTTTGCACATGATCAGTCCCATATTGTATGTGTGTACATATTTGAATAAAGGAATGTAAATACTTTTTTCACCGACATTAAGTGAGTGCTGCAGATTTTCTTTTTCTCTTTTGCTTATAGTATCCACAATGCACATTCCTAGGCCTCATACTATATCATATTATCTGCACACTGGCATACTTTATAAACAAAGGGGTTTTAGTATACACTAGCAAAATACCTGCGCTTCGCAGCGGAGATGTATTCAAATAACCTTTTTAGTAAGAAAGCAATAATGTATCAAGATTGCTGTAATCACACGGCACTTCTTTTATAAAGAAAGACAATTCAATAAGCTTTACGATAATGCAACACTCATTAACTTTAATTTAATATTATATTTTTTATTCAACTACGAAATTTTGGTGAAAATAACCCCCACCACCCCTCCCCGTCCGCCCCCAATACCCCCCACTATTCCTCTCTGTCCACCCTCCAAACCCTTCCCCTTACACTTCAGCCAGTCCCCGCACACACCCTGAAAATTTGGTAAAAATCGGTCCAGCCGTTTGTGTGCAGGAGTTCAAAATTCTATTTCCCCCCCCATTCACCCCCACCCTAAAAAAAATATTTTGTTAACCTTTTACTGGTAAAGGAGTATATGCATACAAAATTTGTTTGAAATCGGACCAACCATATAGATTTGTATAGCTTGTAAGCTAGGTAACCATAAGTCTGTGCAATGTCAGATACTCACTGTTACAGGTGGAATTTCGAAACGAAACCTGCTTAACTTTTGTAAGTAAGGTGCAATGAATGAGCCTGCCAAATTTAAGCCGTCTGCCTCCACGGCAAGTTGGAGAATTAGTCATGAGTGCTCCCATACTGATACCCTGCATCTGTATATAATATGATTATATTATTAAGAGTAAAGAGGATAGTGAGTGATGATGACCTTTGTGAAGGAAATGTGCAATAAATTTGAATCTAGTGGGTATGATAAACGGGCCCTGAGTGAGGATTGTAATAAAGTGATGCAGATGGAAAGATCCGAACTCTTAGAAAATAAAAGAAAAACCCAAACAGGAAACCCTAGAATACCTTTTGAATATTTAAATATACCACTAACTCTCACAAAATTCAGAGAATAGTTAAGAACAAATGGAAAATCTTGCAGAATGATAGAGAGTATGGTGGCCTTTTCACAGAGCCCCCTCTATTCTCTTATAAATGTTCCAGCAATTTGGGAGATTTGGTTGTTCATACAGACATAGCTCCCACAGATGGTGAGAGAAGTTACCTCCTGGGTCCCTTGAAAGCAGGTACCTTTCCTGGTGAAAAAGCAGGTACCTTTCCTGGTGAAATAGTACATCATCCCAGCAAAGGTACGAAAATTAAATTACATGATTTTGCCACATGCTCTACAAAAGGTGTGGTATACCTCCTGAAATGCCCATGTGGATGGGGCTACGTTGGCAAAACAGAAAGGGAGGCTAAAATCCGTATAGGAGAACACCGCAGGGATATTACTAATTACAAAGGTATACCCTCTAGGTATGAAACCCCAGTTAGCAGGCACTTCTTTGAAAGACGCCACAATGTATCACAACTGAAGTGGCAAATCCTAGAAGTGGTTAAAGCGAAAAGTAGAGGAGGGGACCATAAGAAAGCTCTATTAAGGAGAGAGGCAAACCCTAACCCCGAAGGGTATGAATGAAGATGCAGGTCTAAGCAGCTTTTTTTAAGGGTACTCCCTATCTGGTGTTATTACATAACTGGTTTTAGAAGTTTATTGTCATACCATAATTGAAGAAATCAGCTAGTATCTTTGTTATACATATTTATGTAGTTAGGAGTTTTTAAACTATATACGTTTATCTCTACACTCTATACTCAGGCTTGGTACGCCATCTACTGGATATGAAGTAAATACAATTGCAATTCTAAGAAGATGGACATGTTTTTATATTTTATTCCTTTGCAACATTGTCTCTATCCCTGTACATTTGACCCTTTGCAACATTTTACCCTATGCTAGTTAGCAAATTGCACATGATATGTAATCTTTTGATTTCACTTAGCATTAACACTTTATTGCATAGAGACTAGGAGCACTTTAATATTATGCACTTTATCGTGAACTCTTTGTAAGTTTTATAATCTTAAATTTGGATGTTTTTTATATTGTGTTTTTAGTATATCCATGTGAACCATGCACTTTAATATTGAAGTATCTTTTACACTTTTATGAAGCACTTTTACACTGTTTGAACTCGATTGTGATACGTATAGCCTCACTGTGGAACCCTGGGCTGTCAATCAACTTGCCACATGGCATGGGGGTGGAGCCTAAGGGTATATATATGGGTGTAGCACTCACTGCCAGTTATACCTGAGGAAGGGGCCTAGAGTCCCGAAACGTTGTATGTTGTGTTTGCACTAATAAAGAAGCATTCACCATAGTAGTGTGCTCCTCTACTTTTTTCCTTGCTTGGATGCTGAAGCCCTGGAGGTAGGGGGCTGAGAGGATTGCACCTACCATATTTGTCTGGCCAAGGAGCCAACAGCGGTGTGCCATTGTGCATTCTTGGAACTTTGATACTTTGCCTTTTATTACCTTCCCGTCCGCCCCCAATACCCCCCACTATTCCTCTCTGTCCACCCTCCAAACCCTTCCCCTTACACCTCAGCCAGTCCCCGCACACACCCTGAAATTTTGGTAAAAATCGGTCCAGCCGTTAGTGTGCAGGAGTTCAAAATTCTATTCCCCCCCATTCACCCCCACCCTAAAAAAAATATTTTGTTAACCTTTTACTGGTAAAGGAGTATATGCATACAAAATTTGGTTGAAATCGGACCAACCATATAGATTTGTATAGCTTGTAAGCTAGGTAACAATAAGTCTGTGCAATGTCAGATACTCACCGTTACAGGTGGAATTTCGAAATGGAACCTGCTTAACTTTTGTAAGTAAGGTGCAATGAATGAGCCTGCCAAATTTAAGCCGTCTGCCTCCACGGCAAGTTGGAGAATTAGTGATGAGTGAGGGCTTTGCCTTTTATTACCTCCCCGTCCGCCCCCAATACCCCCCACTATTCTTCTCTGTCCACCCTCCAAACCCTTCCCCTTACACCTCAGCCAGTCCCCGCACACACCCTGAAATTTTGGTAAAAATCGGTCTAGCCGTTAGTGTGCAGGATTTTAAAAATTCTATTCCCCCCCATTCACCCCCACCCTAAAAAAAATATTTCGTTAACCTTTTACTGGTAAAGAAGTATGCATACAAAATTTGGTTGAAATCGGACCAACCATAAAGATTGTATAGCTGTAAGCTAGGTAACAATAAGTCTGTGCAATGTCAGATACTCACCGTTACAGGTGGAATTTCGAAACAAAACCTGCTTAACTTTTGTAAGTAAGGTGCAATGAAGGAACCTGCCAAATTTAAGCCGTCTGCCTCCACGGCAAGTTGGAGAATTAGTGGAGTGAGATGAGGGTTTGCCTTTATAGTATATATTACTGTGTAACATGAATGAAAAGCCTTCCAACCACATCCAGGTAACCCCAGTCTGGAAGGTCCTAGCTTCTAACCTTTTTTACTTCAATTACTATGCCTTTAATTAAAAGCACTGGGTGGTGGCCTCTTCCCTCATTTAAAAAAAGCCAAAGGGCTGGGGGGAAATGAGAGAGCCTGTTAATGGATCCAGTGTGTAAGAATGAGAAATGCAAAAGTTTGCCAATCGTAATTGAAGTAAAAGAAATTTAAAAAGGTTAGAAGTTAAGACCTCCAGACTGGGGTTACCTTGACGTGGTTGGAAGGCTTTTCATTCTGTGATCACAGTAATGTATATTAAAACCCCTTTGTTATAAAGTATGCCAGTGGGCAGATATGATATTGTATGAGGCCCGGAATGTGCATTGATTATCTTTTCTATGGTTGTATAAATTATACATTGTAAATAGCACATTTATAGAGCATGACAGGAAATGACCTACCGCAAACTCCGCCTTTTTACACCACCCCACCATATCACATCCCTGAACCCTACATATATGGACAACCACCTAGTGGATGTTCAAGAAAGACAACAGGTGGGTCTATATAAATAATACGGGTCATAGTCCCTGTTTAAACCATTTTCGGGGTGAGAGATGAAGTCTGCGTATCCACCATACCACTCTTGGCATATGTTGTATTCAATTAGGTCAACTGGACTTGAAATGTAGTTCTTGAAGACGTTTCGCTAGTCATGACTGGCTTCCTCAATTCAGAAAATCTTTGGCAGTTTCAACTACGATCTCCCACCTAAAAGGTACAGTGACCACCTCCAAAACCATATACCTGAGGCTATCTGCATCATATCCCTTAACTTAGCAGTGTTTAGATACAGAAGCTTACAATCCAAAGTCTGACGCTGGCTTATGTTGGGAGATCCTGGATTTAATTGATTGAGTGGTCTCCCCTACATACATGAGACCACAAGGGCACCATAAAAGATACACCACATATTGACTGTCACAAATGTAATAACCTCTAAGTTGAAAATTTTCACCCATTGTAGGATGTGACACATATTTGCCCTTCTTTGCAAACTTGCATTGTTTGCATCTCAAACATGGAAACATGCCTTCACGGCTATGTACAGATTCTGTACAAGTTACAACTCATTCTGAATTGAAAAGCCATTTCGGTGACTAGAAAATCACTTCAAGAACTAAACTTCAAGTCCAGTTGATCTAATTGAATACAAAAGATATACCATGACCTGGATGAATGAGAAGCTTCACGAGCAAGTTGCAGGGTGTGCTAAAGCAACTGACATCATACAGTGACAGGACTGGGGTAGGAGAGACTCCACACGGCATACATTTCAGTCACGTGATTAGCTTGCTTTTAAGTCTGCTGAAGACCTTTTTTGAAGCATTAAAAATAATCAAAAAATTCATGTTAGGATCACGCATTTATGATCTAAAACATTTGGTACATTGCTTGTGCTGTTTATATGTTAATCTAACAAGAGTACCGCATGCATCGCGAATTAGGCCTTAAAGGACAACCCCACCCTCAAAAGAACATCTTTTAGAAAGAATGGTCTCTTTTAAATATGTTGAATATCATAGTTTGTCCTATGAATTCCTTCTGTATGCCTGCTATGCTTCTGGATGCCTGTGGAAACTGAGCAATTTAGAAACCTATTACTGAGCCTGGGCACGCTCAGAAGGACAGATAGGGGATTAAAGGACAATTAACTCACCTTCCCTCCGCTCCTCTTCTTTGGTCAGTACCTTTTACCCAGGGCGAGGACCTGAACCGCTAGGTCCCAGTGTTCTCCCTAGGGTCTTTAGCCGGGCGGCCCACCCGGCTACTTTTCATGCCACCGGCTGGAAAAAATTCCTGAGAGAACACTAGTGATATAAAAGAATTAGATGTAGGTTTAATTGGGTGCCAATAGGTCAGTAAAACTCCCACCAATACTGCCCAGTCCAGACCTGTTTTTACACTTGTAAGATTATTTTAGCACATGTTTACTAGCTTTTCCAAGATCCCCAAGGCCACAAAAGGGTGGCACATGTGCTTGTGCTGCCATGTTACATGGGTTACCTTCAAAAGGGAACTACAACTCCCCGCAGATGTTGACAAACTACAACTCCCAGCATTCTACAACCACAGAATGCTGGGAGTCATAGTTTTCAAAATCTAGTGGGACAAAAGTTAGACATCCTGTCCTATATAATGCATGATGCAGTGACATTTTTCCCCCACCAAAATGTCCCCGTCCCACCCCACCCGGCTACTTTTTTATGCCACCCGGCTGGAAAAAAATTCTGGGGAGAACACTGGGTCCTCACCCTGGGTTCGCGTAACTTGCAGCACAGCCTACTGAAACGCTGCTCTGGTAGGCTCCGTCCCTCCTCTCTGCATGACGAGGCCAATAGGAAGGCACGCTCGTGCAGAGGGTGCCTTCCTATTGGCCTCGTCGCCAAAGGGAGGAGGGGGCAGAGCTTACCAGAGCAGCGTTACCGTAAGGCTGTGCTTCAAGTTAAGCGAACCCAGGGGTGAGGACCTAGCGGTTCAGGTCCTCACCCTAGGTAAAGGTACTGACCAAAGAAGAGGAGGGAAGGGGAGTATAATTGTCCTTTAACATTCAGTCAGGCTGTGATGTCAACTGTCAACAGTTGCTAACCAGGAAGCAGAAACGGGCAAGGGATATTGTGCAGGATTTCAGGTTAAACTTATATATTTCAGATTTCAAATATTATCATTTAGGAATATGCTTGTGAAGGTTCTCATTCATCAAGTCATGGGATATCTGTTGTATTCAATTAGATCTACTAGACTTGAAGTTAGTTCTTGAAGACATTTCGCTAGTCATCCGACTGGCTTTCTCAATTCAGAATTGAATTGAAAAAGCCAGTCAGATGACTAGTGAAACGTCTTCAAGAACTAAACTTCAAGTCCAGTTGATCTAAATAAATACAACAGATATTACCGTTTAGGGTTTTTGGGGGGTGATTTACCTGTATGTAAGTTTCATTTTAGGGCTGGACTTGCCTTTAAAGTCATCGTGTTTAACTCTTATTCACGCAACAAAAAGCTCACGCAAGTATTAGTCTGGCCACACTAGGTTTGCTGGTGTCGCCGTGTGCTGCAATTCCACTTTCGAACGCACGCGATCTCCATTTTTGGTGCACATTCGCATGCTCAACGGTTAAAAGAATACAGGGTGCAATCGGACCTCAATGCACCCAAATCTTGTGCATTGAAAGTGGCCTTACGCAGGATACACACCCTACAGAATTTTGAAAGATGACTGACAGGATCTGCAAGATCAAATATCTGCGTATAAAACAGTCCCGAACTCTCCCTATGCACATCATAGTGAGTGTGCGCCGGGACTGTGTGTTTCCCTAGGCCGCGGCAGACAGACTCTACAGTCCGAGGGAAATTTTTGGTTTTCCAAACAAGCACTCGGCCTACGGGAACATTCAGCGGGTACACACAGTACCGATAAAGCCCCGATACCGTAGGATCCCTGCTTTAGCCTGTTATTAAATCCCCGCGTTAACACATTACCGGCAATTTAGGACATTGTGATAACGACTCTCGGTTTCGCCCCATAAGGCAATACTGCATTGCGGAAACACAGAAGGTAAGTGGAGCGCCAGGTAAGTATCACATTATCTCCGTTTAACTTTAGCTCATCCATGGGCGTGCCTTGAGTTTGGATAGTTATGGACCCGGTTTAAACAGCACGTGCAGCGCTTCAGATAAATTACATTTCATTTCTGCAACTGCTGCAATAGTGAGAGCTGTAAACCGACAGTCTCTGTATACGGTTGAATACCATACACACAACTTCTCCGGCCATCTTTACCAGAACTCTCGAGCCACTCGTTTGTAAGACTGACGCTTGGAGCCGTTGTTGTGTGGGAGAGCGATTCCGGTTGCTATGGTAACTAGAGACGCGACTCGCTGCCTTATGATTAGGTAGATTTGCGGTTTGTTACCATTTTCTAAAGTGCTGTCCCTCGTCTCCGATACAGGAGAGATACAATGCAGCCCAAAAGCGAGGAATCGGTTAACGAAGAAGGACAGTGTGAGATACTACCGGTCATGGATCAGAAACTGGGCCGTGAGATGCAGGTAAAGTCTAGTTCGTTTATAGATTACTTCCCCATTGATCAGAGAGAGAGATGTGTGTCTGGGGGAAACTGACTCAATCTGTACAATGTGGGAACGACATTCCAGCTTTACGACTGGGTTAGATGTTTCACTTGCCTTCTTTCTAACATGTCTCATCCTTTTTCATTTTATGGATAGAAAATGAATTCCAAAGTATGGACTTTAGTGAGATTTATATAATTTCTTAAAATCAGAATTTTTATCTCAAACCTTGATCTTGCTGGTAAATGGGAAGATCGACCCTTAAATCTGACATAAGCTTCCAATCCTTCGTCCCAACCAACCATTTGGCTCTTGCCCAGTCGCCCAGGATAAAGGACTGCTGGTTGCGAACGGTTGGAAGAAATTATCCATATTTTTGCTCGACTGACAGATACCCTGAAATGGCGGGCCAAATTATTGGATGGGCTGTCCCCGCTTAAACCTATTGTAAGATCAGTCGCAAAATAATTGTTCCTGGAGTTGTTCTGACGTGGTGAAAAACATCATACCAGCATGAAGGGAAAAACCAGAAGTACATTCGGAAATTGAGAAAACATTGGATGGTTAAAATCCAACTGTATGGCCAAAACATACGTGAAAATACAGATGATCAATGACATGGTCATCTATAATGGTGGACAGGTGCACAACTCCATTGTATGACCCTGTGGAACATTGAATCCAGTGGTGCTCAAAGTGGAAAAAATACAACTACCAACTTAAAAATAGGGAATACAAAAACTCCCCCTGTTAAGGGGCCATATCTCTATTGCGCTTGATTTAAAGAGGCAGTTAACCTAACAATATACAATTGTCCCAAATATAGATAATCATTTCAGACAGACAGTGATAATGTGTGAAAAAAAGGGGAGAAAAGGGGTCCATTTAAAAACATGTATTTAATTACTTACATGGAAGGTCTCCCAATAACAAATTTAAATTTCAAACCCAAAACCAATAAAACATCATGGCCTTTTCAAAACCATTAATGGTTATAATAACACTTATATAGATTACAAAAAGCTAGTGAATTGCATTCATCATTCTCATTATGGAGTGAATGTACGCAAACGGTAAATCCATTGCAATTCTCTCTGCAGGATTGTTTATTCATATTACCTCCTCAATGCCCATAGATACCACCTCCAACCCCATATAGGTCCATTTTTGAGTGACCCCACGTGATTATCCATCATATGTTTGGCCAAAGCTGACCTTTCTATTTATATTGGGACCCTTCTATGTTCTTTATGCGGATCGATAGCGTGTGCTGTGTTTTAATACATATCTAGTGCCACAATATACATTCAATAAGATTAATCACATTTTTGTTTGACAAAGAAATGTATTGATCCACTTTCCATTTCTTGCCATTGCTGTTACCACTCCACTTTATGGATTGTAGCTAATTACATCCCTTTTTTTAGGTTCCACTAGTGGCTTGGGGACAACTTATCCCTTAAAATAGGGTCTTGCCTAGCTGTTAAAGCGGAATTGATATCTATGGCACTTGTAGGTCCGTATCCACGTATATTAATTGCCAATGATTTTTAAAAATAGTCGAATTCTGTCCCATTCTTGGTTATAATTGACATAAACCTAATCTTGGGGTTTTGTGCATTTAGGGTTTACCTCTTTTTTTATCCCTTAATAGGATGCTGCTGACATTTTCAGCTTTTGACTGCCTTACTTATAACCCTTTCAATATATCCCCTTTTGCGGATATTTTCCAGTTCATTGCTTGAGCCTAAAATAACCATTAGTTGAACAATTGCGTTTATCTATAAAATTGGGCAACAGGAATGCCTTGAATAACAGAATGGAGATGATTTTGGCCTCCAAAAGTGCATCACCGCCTTAAGTTGGGTACTCCCTATCTGGTGTTTATTACATAACTGGTTTTAGAAGTTTATGTCATACCATAATTGAAGAATCAGCTAGTATCTTGTTATACATATTTATGTAGTTAGGAGGTTTTAAACTATATACGTTTATCTCTACACTCTATACTCAGGCTTGGTACGCCATCTAATGGATATGAAGTAAATACAATTGCAATTCTAAGAAGATGGACATGTTTTTATATTTATTCCTTTGCAACATTGTCTCTATCCCTGTACATTTGACCCTTTGCAACATTTTACCCATGCTAGTTAGCAAATTGCACATGATATGTAATCTTTTGATTTCAATTAGCATTAACACTTTATGCATAGAACTGGAGCACTTTAATATTATGCACTTTATCGTGAACTCTTTGTAAGTTTTATAATCTTAAATTTGGATGTTTTTTATATTGTGTTTTTAGTATATCCATGTGAACCATGCACTTTAATATTGAAGTATCTTTACACTTTTATGATGAGCACTTTTACACTGTTTGAACTGATTGTGATACGTATAGCCTCACTGTGGAACCCTGGGCTGTCAACAACTTGCCACATGGCAGGGGGGGAGCCTAAGGGTATATATAGGGTGTAGCACTCACTGCCAGTTATACCTGAGGAAGGGGCGAGGTCCCGAAACGTGTATTGTTGTGTTTGCACTAATAAAGAAGCATTCACCATAGTAGTGTGTCCTCTACTTTTTCCTTGCTTGGATGCTGAAGCCCTGGAGGTAGGGGGCTGAGAGGATTGCACCTACCATATTTGTCTGGGCAAGGAGCCAACAGCGGTGTGCCATTGTGCATTCTTGGAACTTTGATACTTTGCCTTTTATTACCTTCCCGTCCGCCCCCAATACCCCCCACTATTCCTCTCTGTCCACCCTCCAAACCCTTCCCCTTACACCTCAGCCAGTCCCCGCCACACACCCTGAAATTTGGTAAAAATCGGTCCAGCCGTTAGTGTGCAGGAGTTCAAAATTCTATTCCCCCCCATTCACCCCCACCCTAAAAAAAATATTTTGTTAACCTTTTACTGGTAAAGGAGTATATGCATACAAAATTTGGTTGTTGAAACGGACCAACCATATAGATTTGGATAGCTTGTAAGTATGGTAACAATAAGTCTGTGCAATGTCAGATACTCACCGTTACAGGTGGAATTTCGAAATGGAACCTGCTTAACTTTTGTAAGTAAGGTGCAATGAATAGCCTGCCAAATTTAAGCCGTCTGCCTCCACGGCAAGTTGGAGAATTAGTGATGAGTGAGGGCTTTGCCTTTTATTACCTCCCGTCCGCCCCCAATACCCCCCACTATTCTTCTCTGTCCACCCTCCAAACCCTTCCCCTACACCTCAGCCAGTCCCCGCACACACCCTGAAATTTTGGTAAAAATCGGTCTAGCCGTTAGTGTGCAGGATTTTAAAATTCTATTCCCCCCCATTCACCCCCACCCTAAAAAAAATATTTCGTTAACCTTTTACTGGTAAAGAAGTATATGCATACAAAATTTGGTTGAAATCGGACCAACCATAAAGATTTGTATAGCTTGTAAGCTAGGTAACAATAAGTCTGTGCAATGTAGACTTATTGTTACCTAGCTTACAAGCTATACAAATCTTATGGTTGGTCCGATTTCAACCAAATTTTGTATGCATATACTTCTTTACCAGTAAAAGGTTAACGAAATATTTTTTTTAGGGTGGGGGTGAATGGGGGGGAATAGAATTTTAAAATCCTGCACACTAACGGCTAGACGATTTTTACCAAAATTTCAGGTGTTGTGCGGGGACTGGCTGAGGTGTAGGGGAAGGGTTTGGAGGGTGGACAGAGAAGAATAGTGGGGGGTATTGGGGGGCGGACGGGAGGTAATAAAAGGCAAAGCCCTCACTCATCACTAATTCTCCCAACTTGCCGTGGAGGCAGACGCTTTAAATTTGGCAGGCTAATTCATTGCACCTTACTTACAAAAGTTAAGCAGGTTCCATTTCGAAATTCCACCTGTAACGGTGAGTATCTGACATTGCACAGACTTATTGTTACCTACTTACAAGCTATCCAAATCTATATGGTTGGTCCGTTTCAATCAACCAAATTTTGTATGCATATACTCCTTTACCAGTAAAGGTTAACAAAATATTTTTTTTAGGGTGGGGGTGAATGGGGGGGAATAGAATTTTGAACTCCTGCACACTAACGGCTGGACCGATTTTTACCAAATTTCAGGGTGTGTGGCGGGGACTGGCTGAGGTGTAAGGGGAAGGGTTTGGAGGGTGGACAGAGAGGAATAGTGGGGGGTATTGGGGGCGGACGGGAAGGTAATAAAAGGCAAAGTATCAAAGTTCCAAGAATGCACAATGGCACACCGCTGTTGGCTCCTTGCCCAGACAAATATGGTAGGTGCAATCCTCTCAGCCCCCTACCTCCAGGGCTTCAGCATCCAAGCAAGGAAAAAAGTAGAGGACACACTACTATGGTGAATGCTTCTTTATTAGTGCAAACACAACAATACACGTTTCGGGACCTCTAGCCCCTTCCTCAGGTATAACTGGCAGTGAGTGCTACACCCTATATATACCCTTAGGCTCCCCCCCCATGCCATGTGGCAAGTTGTTGACAGCCCAGGGTTCCACAGTGAGGCTTACGTATCACAATCAGTTCAAACAGTGTAAAAGTGCTCATCATAAAAGTGTAAAGATACTTCAATATTAAAGTGCATGGTTCACATGGATATACTAAAAACACAATATAAAAAACATCCAAATTTAAGATTATAAAACTTACAAAGAGTTCACGATAAAGTGCATAATATTAAAGTGCTCCAGTTCTATGCTAAAGTGTTAATGCTAATTGAAATCAAAAGATTACATATCATGTGCAATTTGCTAACTAGCATGGGTAAAATGTTGCAAAGGGTCAAATGTACAGGGATAGAGACAATGTTGCAAAGGAATAAATATAAAAACATGTCCATCTTCTTAGAATTGCAATTGTATTTACTTCATATCCATTAGATGGCGTACCAAGCCTGAGTATAGAGTGTAGAGATAAACGTATATAGTTTAAAACCTCCTAACTACATAAATATGTATAACAAGATACTAGCTGATTCCTTCAATTATGGTATGACATAAACTTCTAAAACCAGTTATGTAATAACACCAGATAGGGAGTACCCAACTTAACAATGCCATACACCCAGTGCTTTATATTAAAGGCATAGTATATGAAGTAAAAAGGTTAGAAGCTAGGACCTTCCAGACTGGGGTTACCTTGATGTGGTTGGAAGGCTTTTCATTCATGTGATCACAGTAATATATACTAATAAAAGGCAAAGCCCTCACTCACTCATCACTAATTCTCCAACTTGCCGTGGAGGCAGACGGCTTAAATTTGGCAGGTTCCTCATTGCACCTTACTTACAAAAGTTAAGCAGGTTTTGTTTCGAAATTCCACCTGAACGGTGAGGTATCTGACAAGTCTGTGCAATGTCAGATACTCACCGTTACAGGTGGAATTTCGAAACAAAACCTGCTTAACTTTTGTAAGTAAGGTGCAATGAAGGAACCTGCCAAATTTAAGCCGTCTGCCTCCACGGCAAGTTGGAGAATTAGTGATGAGTGAGTGAGGGCTTTGCCTTTTATTAGTATATATTACTGTGATCACATGAATGAAAAGCCTTCCAACCACATCAAGGTAACCCCAGTCTGGAAGGTCCTAGCTTCTAACCTTTTTTACTTCAATTACTATGCCTTTAATATAAAGCACTGGGTGGATGGCCTCTTCCCTCATTTAAAAAAGCCAAAGGGCTGGGGGGAAATGAGAGAGCCTGTTATATGGATCCAGTGTGTAAGAATGAGAAATGCAAAAGTTTGCCAATCGTAATTGAAGTAAAAGAAATTTAAAAAGGTTAGAAGTTAAGACCTTCCAGACTGGGGTTACCTTGACGTGGTTGGAAGGCTTTTCATTCTTGTGATCACAGTAATGTATATTAAAACCCCTTTGTTTATAAAGTATGCCAGTGGGCAGATATGATATTGTATGAGGCCTAGGAATGTGCATTGATTATCTTTTCTATGTTTGTATAAATTATACATTGTATAATAGCACATTTATAGAGCATGACAGGAAATGACCTACCGCAAACTCCGCCTTATACACCACCCCACCATATCACATCCCTGAACCCTACATATATGGACAACCACCTAGTGGATGTTCAAGAAAGACAACAGGCTGGGCTCTATATAAATAAATACGGGTCATAGTCCCTGTTTAAACCATTTTCGGGGTGAGAGATCGAAGTCTGCGTATCCACCATACCACTCTTTGGCATATCTGTTGTATTCAATTAGGTCAACTGGACTTGAAATGTAGTTCTTGAAGACGTTTCGCTAGTCATCCGACTGGCTTCCTCAATTCAGAAACTCTTTGGCAGTTTCAACTTACGATCTCCCACCTAAATGGTACAGTGACCACCTCCAAAACCATATACCTGAGGCTATCTGCATCATATCCCTTAACTATGCAGTGTTTAGATACAGATAGCTTACAATCCATAAGTCTGACGCTGGCTCTATGTTGGGAGATCCTGGATTTAATTGATTGAGTGGTCTCCCCTACATACATGAGACCACAAGGGCACCATAAAAGATACACCACATATTGACTGTCACAAATGTAATAACCTCTAAGTTGAAATTTTTCACCCATTGTAGGATGAACACATGTATTGCCCTTCTTTGCAAACTTGCATTGTTTGCATCTCAAACATGGAAACATGCCTTCACGGCTATGTACAGATTCTTGTACAAGTTACAACTCATTCTGAATTGAAAAGCCATTCTGGTGACTAGAAAATCATCTTCAAGAACTAAACTTCAAGTCCAGTTGATCTAATTGAATACAAAAGATATACCATGACCTGGATGAATGAGAAGCTTCACGAGCAATGTTGCAGGGTGTGCTAAAGCAACTGACATCATACAGTGACAGGACTGGGGTAGGAGAGACTCCACACGGCATACATTTCAGTCACGTGATTAGCTTTGCTTTTAAGTCTGCTGAAGACCTTTTTTGAAGCATTAAAAATAATCAAAAAATTCATGTTAGGATCACGCATTTATGATCTAAAAACATTTGGTACATTGCTTGTGCTGTTTATATGTTAACTTAACAAGAGTACCGCATGCATCGCGAATTAGGCCTTAAAGGACAACCCCACCCTCAAAAGAACATCTTTTAGAAAGAATGGTCTCTTTAAAATATGTTGATATATCATAGTTTGTCCTATGAATTCATTACTGTATGCCTGCTATGCTTCTGGATGCCTCGTGGAAACTGAGCAATTTAGAAACCTATACTGAGCCTGGGCACGCTCAGAAGAGACAGATAGGGGATTAAAGGACAATTATACTCACCTTCCCTCCGCTCCTCTTCTTTGGTCAGTACCTTTTACCCAGGGCGAGGACCTGAACCGCTAGGTCCCAGTGTTCTCCCTAGGGTCTTTTAGCCGGGCGGCCCACCCGGCTACTTTTTCATGCCACCCGGCTGGAAAAAATTCCTTGAGAGAACACTAGTGATATAAAAGAATTTAGATGTAGGTTTAATTGGTGTGCCAATAGGTCAGTAAAAACTCCCACCAATACTGCCCAGTCCAGACCTGTTTTTTACACTTGTAAGATTATTTTAGCACATGTTTACTAGCTTTTCCAAGATCCCCAAGGCCACAAAAGGGTGGCACATGTGCTTGTGCTGCCATGTTACATGGGTTACCTTCAAAAGGGAACTACAACTCCCTGCAGATGTTGACAAACTACAACTCCCAGCATTCTACAACCACAGAATGCTGGGAGTCATAGTTTTCAAACATCTAGTGGGACAAAAGTTAGACATCCCTGTCCTATATAATGAGCATGATGCAGTGCACATTTTTCCCCACCACCAAATGTCCCCGTCCCACCCCACCCGGCTACTTTTTTATGCCACCCGGCTGGAAAAAAATTCTGGGGAGAACACTGGGTCCTCACCCCTGGGTTCGCGTAACTTGCAGCACAGCCTTACTGAAACGCTGCTCTGGTAGGCTCCGTCCCCTCCTCTCCTTGCATGACGAGGCCAATAGGAAGGCACGCTCGTTGCAGAGGGTGCCTTCCTATTGGCCTCGTCGCCAAATGGGAGGAGGGGGCAGAGCTTACCAGAGCAGCGTTACAGTAAGGCTGTGCTTCAAGTTAAGCGAACCCAGGGGTGAGGACCTAGCGGTTCAGGTCCTCACCCTAGGTAAAAGGTACTGACCAAAGAAGAGGAGGGAAGGGGAGTATAATTGTCCTTTAACATTCAGTCACTGGCTGTGATGTCAACTGTCAACAGTTGCTAACCAGGAAGCAGAAACGGGCAACGGGATATTGTGCAGGATTTCAGGTTAAACTTATATATTTCAGATTTCAAATTATTATCATTTAGGAATATGCTTGTGAAGGTTCTCATTCATCCAAGTCATGGCATATCTGTTGTATTCAATTAGATCTACTAGACTTGAAGTTTAGTTCTTGAAGACATTTCGCTAGTCATCCGACTGGCTTTCTCAATTCAGAATTGAATTGAAAAAGCCAGTCAGATGACTAGTGAAACGTCTTCAAGAACTAAACTTCAAGTCCAGTTGATCTAAATAAATACAACAGATATTACCGTTTAGGGTTTTGGGGGGTGATTTACCTGTATGTAAGTTTCATTTTAGGGCTGGACTTGCCCTTTAAAGTCATCGTGTTTTAACTCTTATTCACGCAACAAAAAGCTCACGCAAGTATTAGTCTGGCCACACTAGGTTTGCTGGTGTCCGCCGTGCTGCAATTCCACTTTTCGAATCGCACGCGATCTCCATTTTTGGTGCAATTCGCATGCTCAACGGTAAAAGAATACAGGGTGCAATCGGACCTCAATGCACACAAATCTTGTGCATTGAAAGTGGCCTTACGCAGGATACACACACTACAGAATTTTGAAAGATGACTGACAGGATCTGCAAGATCAAATATCTGCGTATAAACAGTCCCGAACATTCTCCCTATGCACATCATAGTGAGTGCGCTCGGGACTGTGTGTTTCCCTAGGCCGCGGCAGACTACCTACAGTCCGAGGGAAATTTTTGGTTTTCCAAACAAGCACTCGGCCTACGGGAACATTCAGCGGGTACACACAGTACCGATAAAGCCCCGATACCGTAGGATCCCTGCTTTAGCCTGTTATTAAATCCCCGCGTTAACACATTACCGGCAATTTAGGACATTGTGATAACGACTCTCGGTACTTCGCCCCATAAGGCAATACTGCATTGCGGAAACACAGAAGGTAAGTGGAGCGCCAGGTAAGTATCACATTTATCTCCGTTTAACTTTAGCTCATCCCACTGGGCGTGCCTTGAGTTTGGATAGTTATGGACCCGGTTTAAACAGCACGTGCAGCGCTTCAGATACAATTACATTTCATTTCTGCACCTGCTGCAATAGTGAAGAGCTGTAAACCGACAGTCTCTGTATACGGTTGAATTACCATACACACAACTTCCTTCCGGCCATCTTTACCAGAACTCTCGAGCCACTCGTTTGTAAGACTGACGCTTGGAGCCGTTGTGCATTGTGGGAGAGCGATTCCGGTTGCTATGGTAACTAGAGACGCGACTCGCTGCCTTATGATTAGGTAGATTTGCGGTTTGTTACCATTTTCTAAAGTGCTGTCCCTCTGTCCCGATACAGGAGAGATACAATGCAGCCCAAAAGCGAGGAATCGGTTAACGAAGAAGGACAGTGTGAGATACTACCGGTCATGGATCAGAACCTGGGCCGTGAGACTGCAGGTAAAGTCTAGTTCGTATTATAGATTACTTCCCCATTGATCCCAGAGAGAGATGTGTGTCTGGGGGAACTGACTCAATCTGTACAATGTGGGAACGACATTCCAGCTTTACGACTGGGTTAGATGTTTCACTTTGCCTTTCTTTCTAACATGTCTCATCCTTTTTCATTTTATGGATAGAAAATGAAATTCCAAAGTATTGGCACTTTCAGTGAGATTTATATCTAATTCTTAAAATCAGAATTTTTATCTCAAACCTTGATCTGGCTGGTAAATGGGAAGATCGACCGTTAAATCTGACATAAGCTTCCAATCCTTCGTCCCAACCAACCATTTGGCTCTTCTGCCCAGTCGCCCAGGATAAAGGACTGCTGGTTGCGAACGGTTGGAAGAAATTATCCAATATTTTTGCTCGACTGACAGATACCCTGAAATGGCGGGCCAAATTATTGGATGGTCTGTCCCAGCTTAACACCTATTGTAAGATCAGTCGCAAAATAATTGTTCCTGGAGGTTGTTCTGACGTGGTGAAAACATCATACCAGCATGAAGGGAACACCAGAAGGTACTATTCGGAAATTGAGAAAACATTGGATGGTTAAAATCCAACTGTATGGCCAAAACATACGCTGAAAATACAGATGATCAATGACATGGTCATCTATAATGGTGGACAGGTGCACAACTCCATTGTATGACCCTGTGGAACATTGAAATCCAGTGGTGCTCAAAGTGGAAAAAATACAACTACCAACTTAAAATAGGGAAATACAAACCTCCCCTGTTAAAGGGGCCATATCTCTATTGCGCTTGATTTAAAGAGGCAGTTAACCTAACAATATACAATTGTCCCAAATATAGATAATCATTTCAGACAGACAGTGATAATGTGTGAAAAAAAGGGGAGAAAAGGGGTCCATTTAATAACATGTATTTAATTACTTTTACATGGAAGTTTCTCCCAATAACAAATTTAAATTTCAAACCCAAAACCAATAAAACATCATGGCCTTTTCAAAACCATTAATGGTTATAATAACACTTATATAGATTACAAAAAGCTAGTGAATTGCATTTCATCATTCATTCCATATGGAGTGAATGTACGCAAACGGTAAATCCATTGCAATTCTCTCTGCAGGATTAGTTTATTCATATTACCTCCTCATATGCCCATAGATACCACCTCCAACCCCATATAGGTCCATTTTTGAGTGACCCCACTGTGATTATCCATCATATGTTTGGCCAAAGCTGACCTTTCTATTTATTAATTGTGACCCTTCTATGTTCTTTTATGCGGATCGATAGCGTGTGCTGTGTTTTACCTACATATCTAGTGCCACATATACATTCAATAAGATTAATCACATTTTTTGTTTGACAAAGAAATGTATTGATCCACTTTCCATTTCTTGCCATTGCTGTTACCACTCCACTTTATGGATTGTAGCTAATTACATCCCTTTTTATTAGGTTCCACATAGTGGCTCGGGGACAACTTATCCCTTAAATTAGGGTCTTGCCTAGCTGTTAAAGCGGAATTGATATCTATGGCATCTTGTAGGTCCGTATCCACGTATATTAATTGCCAATGATTTTTAAAAATAGTCTGAATTCTGTCCCATTCTTGGTTATAATTTGACATAAACCTAATCTTGGGGTTTTGTGCTATTTTAGGGTTTACCTCTTTTTTTTATCCCTTAATAGGGATTGCCTGCTGACATTTTCAGCTTTTTGACTGCCTCTACTTATAACCCTTTCACTATATCCCCTTTTGCGGAATCTTTCTTCCAGTTCATTTGCTTGAGCCTTAAAATAACCATTAGTTGAACAATTGCGTTTTAATCTATAAAATTGGGCAACAGGAATGCCTTGAATTACACTAGATGGATGATGACTTTTGGCCTCCAACAGTGCATTCACCGCTGTATCTTTTCTAAAGGTATCTGTTTGGAGAGTGTTACCCTCCTTTACAATCTTGAGATCTAAAAAATTCACATTTTTTTCATCTCTCTCATACGTGATTTTGATATTTTTAGGATTCTCATTCAGACTCACAATAAAATCTTTTAGGCCATTATGTGTGCCTTTCCAAACTATAAATACATCATCCACGAACCTTAACCAGAGGACAACTTCCTCTCCCTCAGGTAGGTTCGTGATAGCTTCCGAGACCTCCTGTTGTTCCCAGACCCCCAAGTGTAAACATGCATATGTGGGGGTGCAAGTCGCCCCCATCGCAGTTCCCTGGAGCTGCCTGTAGATTTCTGGTTGAAAACAAATATATTAGGAGAGGAGAGGCATATGTACTGACTAGGAAGTTGGGAAAAGATAGCGACTCAGAGACAGAGACCCCCATAAAAAGCAAAAAGGTCCTTTTAGGGGGAAAAAAGTTAGGAGGGGGAGGAAAAGGAGAGTCAGGACAGAAATTCAAACGGAAAAGAGAGTACAGGGTTGCGCTCCCAGAAAACACAAAAATAAGTGATACTCAGTGTAAGGAGCTACAGGTCATTAATTATACAGGGGAAACATTAGATGCTGATACTCTCTCTTTTGGCACATGGCCTATTATTCGCTCATACCTGTAAGTTGAATAAGTTTGCTGTACTTAAGGATTTACACTTATTTGCCAGAAAATATTTGCCAAACAACATAGAGACCAACTAATAGAGCAGGATAACCAAGCTTTGCAAAACTTGTGTGACCTTTTAAATGAAAATGTTGATCTGGCTGAAAACTCAAATTTGGGTGAACTAAATACAATGATGTACTCTGTTTTAAAAAAGAAGTCATCGTGGTATCCAAGTCTAAGAGGGTTCCCTAACGTTGAACTCTTTGTCAAAATGGTAACAACGGATATTGAAGCCCTTCCTGAGAGAAGCATATATCCATCTAATTTGACAAAGGGAGAGGTAAGAGCGTTGAAACATTTGGAAAAAAGGGATGATCTGGTAGTCAAGGTGGCGGACAAGGGCGGCAATGTGGTCGTTATGACCAAGGTTCAATATAAGATAGAAGCTCTTCACCAGTTATCTGAAAAAACTCAATATTAGACACTACCAGACAATCCAATACCCAAAATTCAAGTGAAACTCAAAAGGTTGTTGAAACAAGGTTTTGATGATGGGGTCATCACCAAAAGTGACTATGAATTTATGTGGAATGAGAATCCTAAAATGGCAACATTTTATTGGATTCCAAAGATACATAAACAAAAAAAAATTCCGCCTGGGAGACCTATTGTCTCTGGACAGGGGGGCCCCTTGGAAAATGTATGCAAATATGTGGATAAGATTTTGAATCCATTCTTATCAACCTTGAGTTCATATGTTTTGGATACAGGGGATGTCCTGCGTAAAATAGATGGGATTACCATAGATGATGACACTATGTTGGCCACCTTGGATATTGAGGGCTTGCACTCCTCAATACCCCATACATTGGGGATTGAGGCGTCAAGGACCTTCTTAAATACAAGCGAGGCCAAGTTCAAGAAACACACGGACTTCGTTATATCTTTGCTAACATTTATCTTAACAAATAATATATTTGTTTTCAACCAGAAAATCTACAGGCAGCTCCAGGGAACTGCGATGGGGGCAGCTTGCGCTCCCACATATGCGTGTTTACACTTGGGGGTCTGGGAACAACAGGAGGTTTCGGAAGCTATCACAAACCTACCGGAGAGAAAGTCGTCCTCTGGTTAAGGTTCATGGATGATGTATTTATAGTTTGGAAAGGCACACATAATGGCCTAAAAGATTTTATTGTGAGTCTGAATGAGAATCCTAAAAATATCAAAATCACGTATGAGATAGATGAAAAAACTGTGAATTTTTTAGATCTCAAGATTGTAAAGGAGGGTAACACTCTCCAAACAGATACCTTTAGAAAAGATACAGCGGTGAATGCACTGTTGGAGGCCAAAAGTCATCATCCATCTAGTGTAATTCAAGGCATTCCTGTTGCCCAATTTTATAGATTAAAACATAATAGTTTAACTAATGGTTATTTTAAGGCTCAAGCAAATGAACTGGAAGAAAGATTCTGCAAAAGGGGATATAGTGAAAGGGTTATACGTAGAGGCCATCAAAAAGCTGAAAATGTCAGCAGGCAATCCCTATTAAGGGATAAAAAAGAGGTAAACCCTAAAATAGCACAAAACCCCAAGATTAGGTTTATGTCAAATTATAACCAAGAATGGGACAGAATTCAGACAATTCTTAAAAATCATTGGCAATTAATATACTTGGATACGGACCTACAAGATGTCATAGATATCAATCCCGCTTTAACAGCTAGGCAAGACCCTAATTTAAGGGATAAGTTGTCCCCGAGCCACTATGTGGAACCTAATAAAAAGGGATGTAATTAGCTACAATCCATAAAGTGGAGTGGTAACAAAAATCTGGCCATTGTGTCGTGTGCCCTTCACTTAAGAAAAAAACTTTGTGGAGGACAGCAATGGCAAGAAATGGAAAGTGGATCAATGCATTTCTGTCAAACAAAAAATGTGATTTATCTTATTGAATGTATATGTGGCACTAGATATGTAGGTAAAACACAGCACACGCTATTGATCCGCATAAAAGAACATAGAAGGGCCACAATTAATAAACAAATAGAAAGGTCAGCTTTGGCCAGACATATGATGGATAATAACAGTGGGGTCACTCAAAAATGGACCTATATGGGGTTGGAGGTGGTATCTATGGGCATGAATAAATTAATCCTGCAGAGAGAATTGCAATGGATTTACCGTTTGCATACATTCACTCCATATGGAATGAATGATGAAATGCAGTTCACTAGCTTTTTGTAATCTATACTTCATTGTAACTGATTATCTATATTTGGGACAATTGTATATTGTTAGGTTAACTGCCTCTTTAATCAAGCGCAATAGAGATATGGCCCCTTTAACAAAAATGAGAGAAGGGGTGGTACTGTGCATTGTATAAATAGGAGGACATTTGTAGCATCAGGTGACCCTGACGAAGCCCTGACCAATAGGTGCAGGGGTGAAACACGTGTCAGTAGAGGAGGGAGGTGTGGCCACATTACACGCGGAGGAGGACGCTGATCCTCCATGTTGTTGAGCGGAGACCGGAGCAGTGAATAGTGATTGCTATCGCGGTAGAGAACGCGGATGTTGGAACTGTATAATATAGAGGTGGTGCATTACCAGAAGGATGAGCGTACCAAGGGAGGTCCAAAGACATGGACCTGGAGGAGCCTTGTGAAGTTCCAAACATCGGAGGGCGGTGTAGTATGACACACTCACTGCTAGACTTTCAAACTTACTCTATGTTCTGTTTCCCCTTTAAGCCTTAGTGCAAAAAAATGTAATTCCAATTTGAATATTTTTCTAATTGTACTTTTTCTTTTCTAAAGTCTCCAAACCTTGTTTGAAAGAAAGCAAACAGAACAATAAGGATTGCACAGGCAACAGCAAGGAGAAGGAGAGTGGTCCCAGGTAATCCCTGTACAGATACATTTCTTTTTTAATCATTTGATGCTTTTAAAAGCAGAACTATTGAGTAAGTAATGGAATGGGTTTGTCTTTGTTTCAGAACTTGTGTCCATGTTTTAATGGGAATATTTACCCGATGGCGGCATTAATACCAATGAGAAAATTAAAATTAGAAAAGTTAGGTTAGAGTAGAAAAAAAAAATCCTGTCCCTGCATGCATATCCTTATGAAGAATAATAAATTACAGTGACAGTGGGAACCCTTTGAGGTTTTTAGCTTTTACTTTTTTTCAAATGTGCATTCTACAAAACATTTTACACCTTTTATACCATTTTCTGTGGGGCAGATAACAAGGTGTATCTTCCAGCATATTTCTTACTTCTCTGGGTCTCCTGTCTCCTCTCTTCCCATGGCATGGAAATGCAAAAGAAATATACAGGGTTATTCAATAAAAGTTCTTATCGTTTAAAATGGTGCTAATTTTGCCCCAACCAATCAGATGTTATCTTTCAAATGTTAAATAAGATCTGATTGGTTGGGGCAAAATTAGCACCATTTTAAATGATAAGAACTTTTATTGAATAACCCTGATAGAATCTTATTTCTCAATGCATTCTCAGGCATCCCAGAACTGATTGGGCCACCACTGGGTGCAGTGTTTTTCACCTTAAAGGAGAACTAAACCCAAAAAAATCAAAGTTTAAGATTTGCAAGAAAAGTACTTGCCTCAACATCCTTCTCTGCATGGAAGATTCCACTCAGGGGCCGTTTCTTTACCTCTATGAGCTAATTTTAGGTTCTGTTTGTTCCCCAAAACTGAAGCTGCCATTTTCTCTTGCCTGCCAGTACTTTTGCCTTGATTACATTTTCAGCACCTGTGTGATGTCCACTCCCACCCCTTAACCCCTATGATGTATGAATATATTAAATCATCAATTTTCAAATTGGTGGTGCAGCTGATTAACACTTTCCTAGTAGAGATGGACTAGAACTCGAACCCGAGTTCAAATGAATTTGGACTTTTCAAACTAACCCGGATTTTCGATATTTTCCGGACTTTCGATAATTATCGAATGTTCGACTAAATCGAATATGCGAGTAAAATGCCTATTATACCTATACGCGAGCATTGAATCCGCGAGTAAAATGTCCATGATACCTAGGTGCGAGCATTGAATCCGCGAGTAAAATGTCCATGATTACCTAGGCGCGAACATCGAATGTTCGAACACGAGGGCTCGAAAATAGCGTGAGTGAGAGTAAAATTGATTTTCGAATGTCCTTGATATTCGAACATGTTCCCCAGACCATTTCCCGGGTCTCACAGCCATTTACATTAAGTTACCATTGATATTTTAATTGTATTTCATTCAAACTTTTCGAACTATTTGACTCCCATTGACTTTCGAACTTTCCATATAGTTCGAAAACGGACCCAACTTTCCAAAGTTCGGCCATCTCTATTTCCTAGTAGTAGTGTTGTAGTGTGATGTATATAGGTCTGGGTATCTACTGTGTCCGGATATGAAATAATATATGTCTCACCCTTCACTCCACCAAATCCGATATATAAACAATAAATTGCAGGTAAAACATACAAAGACACAGGTCTGTAGGTGTGAATAGTGCAGGTTTATTGCAAAACATGCGCGCTACATGTTTCAGTCCCACCCAAGCACTTGAGAAAGGACAGGTGGGTCAGAAACATGTAGCATGCATGTGTTGCAATAAACATGCACTATTCACAGTTACAGACCCATGTCTTTGTATGTTTCACCTGCAATGTATTGTTTAAGTGTTAGAGGGCCATATTTAAAAACTTTATAAATGTGGCCCGTAGTGTGAAGCTCTCTAGCTCTCCCTGTAAGCTGCAGAAATATAAGTGGAAAGTGTAGCTTCTTAAAGGGGAATGTTGGAGTGTTGGAAGAGTAGGTTTTTATAGAAACCACATGGTGCAGAACTGTAGGGGAAGATAGTGAAGTATACCTGATTTTAGCTCAGCTCTGTGCAATGCATTTCTCATCAGTATACCTTATTAAAGGGAATGTTGGAGGGTAGGAGTTTTTAATTCAGCTGTCTGCATAAAAACAACAAACTGTAGTACAGAGCTAAGCTAAGAAATGGAATACACAGAGAAATGCATTGCACAGACCTGTGCTAAGATCAGGGTCATTATATTATCCCCCACTTGCAGCACTGCACCATGTTATATAAGTGTACATATTAAAGGTGAATGTTGGAGGGTATGCCACTTGCAGCTCTGCACCATGTTGCTTCTATAAATTACATATTAATAGGAATTATTGGAGGGAATGCCAATTAAAGGGGTACTGTTAGAGGGATGCC
The DNA here is from genome assembly GCA_019447015.1 of Hymenochirus boettgeri. Taxonomy (NCBI): domain Eukaryota; kingdom Metazoa; phylum Chordata; class Amphibia; order Anura; family Pipidae; genus Hymenochirus; species Hymenochirus boettgeri. The sequence continues at coordinate 87,015,536 of CM033472.1, read as the reverse complement.
AACATGTTATATAAAATAAACGCAGCAGGTGGGCTGCCTGTGGGAAGTTTTGCATAAACAAAAACCCTCTTCCAACTAGGGTTCACATCTTTGCCTTTAAGACCTGAACACATATACATTCCTATGTATTAAAGTTCTTATTGTTAAAAATGGTGCAAATTTTGCCCCAACCAATCAGATTTTAAGAATTTTTAGTACATAGACCTGATAATATCTACACAACAAAAGGTTGTTTGAATGTTCTTTAGAAGCATGATGCAGGCTGATACAGTTTGTATTTAATGCAATGGTACTTAGCACTGCAACATGTAGATTTATTAAATGTTTAGGTCTTAAAGGCAAAGGTGGGAACCCTTCAAGTCAATATGCTGCACCTGCAGCTCTGAACTGTTTTGTTTTTATAAGTGTACCTTGTAAAATGGTCAGTTTAATTCTACTGGGATTGCCACCTTTCCCTTTAAGACTTAAACTCTTAGGGCTACTCCCTCTAGTACGTTTTGTATTGCGGTTTGCGATCCGATTGTGCTAGTTGGAACATGTGATGCGTTTCAGTCTGCTATTGGAGTGCGTGCAATCACCATTTTTGGTCTGTATTGCATGCGTTCTGCTAGGGTCCAATTGTGGAAGCGCAACACCCAACGAGCGCGCATTTTTGCGAACGTGCATCCTTTCACATAAAGGGGAACTGTGGTCTCCAAACAAGTTGAGTTTAAATGAAAGGCCAGTTTCCTACCTTTAAAACGAGCCATCAACCACCTCTCTACGTGCTCCACAGCCCAAGATATAAATGACTGACCAGAAAGTTAATGGGTGGGAAACTGACATTCCTAAGGCTTCTCCTGCACAGTGGCACCAGCGAGCACAGCCTCAGACTCCCTCAGTGTGTGAGGGAGACAGGAAGTCCCTCCTCCTCTCTGCTGTGTGAAGGGAATCTACAGTCCTTCACTCTCACTATGTGAAAACAGCCTTTTCAGGCAGAGTTCTCACTCTGCCTGAAAATGCTGTTTCCACAGAGTTTTCCGGGGTGGGGTGGGTGGGGGTGTGTGTCAGAGTGGCCCATAGCACCTGCTAGTGGGCGGGGCTTAGGCGCCAGCGGGTGGGCGGGGCCACATGGGGCTGTAAGGGAATGGGCCAAGGGGGGCCTGCAACTGGAGAGACCATGGGGTCCATGAGTGGGAGGGACCAGGAGAGCTGCAAAGGGGAGGAGACACAGGGCAGATTGACTGACAGGTTTCAGAGCAGGAAGTGCAGGGGACCTGGTGATGCTGCTGCCATATCACAAAAATGTAAATATCTTCAAAACTATGTAAAATAAACTATGGAAATAAATTGCAAAAATTCTCAGGAGAGCAATTCCTATCAATTTACCTAAAGTCATTTTTGGACCACAGTTCCTCTTTAAGTGGGGCCACTGCCTCAGGAAATTGACTTGCTGCAAAACTAAGTTCCATTGCATTAAATACATGCTGTATGGCTAAACTGAAATCAATGCAGCTTGCATTACACATATAAGGGCTAGGCCACACAAGCACGTTTTTCAGGCGAATGCAATTTTCCAATTGTATTGAAATCGCAGCAACGCACCAAAAACTTGAGATCTTACAATCACATGCGTTTTCAGAATGAAAATGGACAAATCACAAGTGCATGTAAATGGCGTGTGATTGTTTGTGCGTTTCAGGAGCATTGCAGTGTGGCTGTGCCTTAAATGTACATTGCAATAATACACACACTAATATAAATGGTAGAGTGTAGAAATAAAAACATACAAAGACACACAGGCTCATTTACCCAGAGCCAAGATCGCTGTGGGTAAATGTCCTGTTCGCGATTAAATATCACCTTTCAGAATGTGGGTAAATCCCATTTGCTGGCGTTAAAATCCTGTGCAAAAATATCTATTTGAATCGTCGGATGCACGGGTTATTTTTATATATGGAGTTAATGTCGTGACTTTAACTCCATATATATGCTCAGCGAGTCTGGGTAAATGAGCTTGACAGTCTCTTGCAGAAATGCTTACAAATATAAAGGGTTAACAAGTTGCTTCCTTAAGACAGATGAAAAGGGTTAACACCTTCCCCCACTCTGTTTGAGCAGGAAAATATGCTAATATTATTCACTGCTATTGCTGATGATTGGCTGGGAGACACTGGCAGGTGGGGACTCTGTGGTCAACTGTTACGTGCAGCTTAGCAGAAGCGGAGTGGGAAACAAACACAAGGTAGCTAGTAAGCATGTGCAGAAGAAATTTTGGTACCTGGACCACTAGGAAGAGGCAACACTAGAAGCCAGCCGTGACATCATAGATTGCCAGTACTCGGAAATGTTCTATAAACGATTTCTACACTAAGAGGCTGAATTCAGAGGTGAGAAACAAATGGTTTTACTAAGTGACAGTTATAGAGTCTGTGGAGCTGCCTTTGTATTTTGGGTTTAGTTCTCCTTTAAATTTTTTCAAGGTTGCTGAGCTACTGACTTACTGACCTAGAATACAACTTACTGGTGCCACTCACATCAATATTTCTTTGTCATCCTGTGAATCCATCACAACAAACACAAATTAGTGCCCTACTGACTTAAATGGAAACCACATCTCACTTTCCTATGTGGTTTTGCAAAGTTGATAAAAGTAAAAAGCCCAATAACATGCAAATGGTCCAACATCTGGTTCTCTTTGAATTCCACATGGCACTCATGGAGTATTGTGATATTTCATCTCTACAGTTTCCCCAGATTTTAAAGGGCATGTCAAACCAAAAAGTGAGGCTTGTTGGCCTAATTACTCCCCAAAAACTGAGTTGCATTTTAACCATACCGTGATCCAATACTTCCGCACCCATCTGTTGGGTTAGAGTGCACTTACCTTTGCTTGTTCCAGTGAGTTGCATTTTAACCTTACCTTGATCAAACGCTCCCACGCCGATATAACTACTTTTAATTCAGCCGATCCCCCCGCCTCCTGCCCTCTTCTGGGTATGTACTGTCAGGCATGGCCGCGACTGTGACATCAAGTGGATGACAGTCCATTTGAGACCAAGGGTCGCACTCCAAGTGAAAGAACTTTAATTCATTGGAAACCACACATAACCCCCGAAACGTGATATGTGTCGTTTCCAATAAATTAAAGTTTTTTTACTTGGAGTGCGACCCTTTTGGCTGGACATGCCCTTTAAATATTCCAATTCCTTAGACCTTCAATATGCAGGTTTCCCAGAAAAGGGGTTACTTGTATGTTGTTTTATAATTCCCCGCACTCCGATTAATTGTGTTATTGATGGTGCTGTTTACCCAAATTCCGCTCACCACTGGCAGTTGTGTACTATTGTAATAAATGTTAGCAGGGAAACGCACTCTTTCAAATCTCAATCAGTTTATTTGTGACATGCTGGTTCACACAACGTTTCGGGGTCCTCCCCCTTCCTCAGGTGCACCTGAGGAAGGGGGAGGACCCCGAAACGTTGGGTGAACCAGCATGTCACAAAAAACTGATTGAGATTTGAAAGAGTGCGTTTCCCTGCTAACATTTGTTACTTGTATGTTGTATATGCATAGTTTTTAAAGGAATAATTCTCCCGATAAGTGAACTATTCCTTTAATGTATTGATTGAAGACCGGGAGTTTAAGGAGCTATGCCTTACCTACCGGTCTTCAATCAATTGAAAAGAAGCGTCAGATGAAGAAAGAAGATCTTTACCTTACACGCGATCCTCCGCTGCAGGAGTGACCAGTCCCGACTGCTTCCTTGTTCAGAGTAACTATAGCGCGCATGCTCGATAATGTGCTATAGTTACTCTGAACAGGAAGCGGTCAGGAATTTTCACTGCTGCAGCGGAGGATCACGTGTAAGGTAAATATCTTCTTCCTAGGTCCGTCGCTTCTGCTCCATTGGAGGTAAGGTATAGCTCCTTAACCTCCCAGTCTTCAATCACTACATTGAAGGAATAGTTAAATTTTCGAGTGAACTATTCCTTTAATATCAATAATCCAGTCTCTATCCCACCTCTGTTTGTTCTTAGATCCTTTGCCTTGTTCCTGGGCATCACATTCCAACACAAAATAATAAAACAATGGAGTAATATAAGAACACTCACAACCCATAAGTATTGTAGTTAAACAAGGATGCATTTAATTATGTAGGTATGCAATTAAAAGCATCTTTGTTTAACTACAATACTGTATGGGATGTGAGTGTTCTTATATTACTCTATTGTTTTAATATGTTGTGTTGAAGTATTAATATATTATTAATAGTATTAATAATCATGACTATTTGGCATGTGCAATACCCGTGGGTACAGGAGTAGCAGCAAAGATGGCAGCCCCCATGGGACATCTATAAAACCATGTATCTTTACTGTTGTTGGGCTAATATGGCTCTAAGATGGTGCATTATGTGCTATGCTCTATGTGCTTTCTTTTTAGCCTAAGTTTCTTTTACTTTAGTTACGCTTTAAATTAGACACAATATTTGTTCATTTAAAAATGCAATTATTGTATAGATTTTTTTTTTTACAATATGTTTTTATTAGGTCTCGAAATGAACAAGTTTAGCATATCTTTTTGATATAAAATGAGGTATTTGAAAAATACAGATATAGACATTATTTTGCATGTAAAACAGCTGGGTTAGTTATTGCAATTACTGTATAGTTGTTTGAAGCTACATATTTAGAGAAAGCTTTACTTGGATGTGGAAATTATTCATAGCAATCATTTTTAGGGGGGGGGTTATTGATTAGAATAACAAGTACATAATACTTTGTATTGATTGTACTTAGAATTAAAGAACAAATTTATTTATCTTCCTCGCTCCCTTTCTCACTGAAGTACCCAGGGTGAGGTCCTGAACCACTAAGTTCTCACCTCTGGGCCTCTTTAGAATATGTTGATATATCCTACTTGTTCCTCTGAATTTGCAGTTTTAAGACAAAAATGGAATCTAGTCCAAAACTCACCCCAGCACACTGCTGTTGGCTGTCTGTCTGACAAGAGGTAGGTGCTGTCCTCCTACCCTCTACTCCCAGAGCTATAGCAATCCAGATGTGAACAAATATGGAGGAGCACACTACAAGTGTGATTTCAGCAATTTATTAGAAAAACAACATACAACGTTTTGGGACTATGTTGACTATGACCACATATTCTCGAAACATTGTATGTTGTTTTTCTAATAAATTGCTGAAATCACACTTGTGCTCCTCCATATTTATTTCACATCTAAATTTCAGCCAATCACAGGCGCCGCTGCTGGTCCGGCCCCATTCTGCAGCTTCCGTGCACAGAAAAGCCACGGAAGCTAAGCGGAAGACACCCGAGGGAACGAGGTCGGTAAGTAGGTTTAGCAGCACCTTTGAACACTTAGAACCTCGCGAAGTTGGGGTGCCTAATCCTAAAATTTTGTTTGGGGGTGGACATACTCTTTAAAGTAAAAATTAATTTTAAGGAATCTTATGGTTAACTGCAACAGTTACATTACACTGCACTAGCATGTAACAAGTTAACAGTATACCTTTAGGCCTAGACCACTGGATTTTTTATTTTTTTTAATTTTTGATTATGCTTTGTATACTACTATATTTAATATTTTTTTCAGGATGTCTAAAAAGACCTTGCGAGAGCTCTGCAAACAGCAGAAACTATACAGCACTCCATATTTAAACGATACTCTGTATCTCCACTACAAAGGTAAGAGATGCAACAAAAGTTAGGTTAGTGGCTTGTTAAAGGGTATCTAGTACAGTAGCTACACTGGAAAATGTGTTTAGATATCCAGTCTGAAGAACATTTGATATGTCAATTAAGTGCCTTAAAGGGCATGTCCACCCCCAAAACTAAAATTTAACCCCTTACTGGCCACATCAAGTAGTTTAAAACAATCCTTACCTTACATTCCTGCTCAAAATAGTTCCCCTGCTGTGCCCCTCCAAAGTCCAGGAAACTGCTGTGTAGGAGCAGTGTGTGACTCATGCTGTGCCTGAGACTTCCTCAACCTCATCAAGGTTGAGGCATGCTCAGTGCAGCCCTCCCTGCCTCTCAGCCAATGCCGGTCCCGCCCCCTGCTTTCAATTCCATGCAAGCAGAGGGCCTGAACACTGCAGCGGAGGAGAGAGGGCAGGTAAGTAAGAATCGGGGGACTTTCTAACATTTATATTAATGCGGTTGGGGCTGGGGGAGCATGCCCTACCACATATCAAAAGTTAAATTTCGGGGTGGACATGCCCTTTAATATAATAAACTATTTTGCTATATGCAGTTTTGCTGGAGTGGTAAAAGTTGGTGTGTTTGAATTGCATTGTGCATTTTGGGAAATTCACATTCCCAGTGATGACTTATAGTGATTACTGAGCGGGATGGTTCTCAAAGTTAAAGTAGGTACACACTGAACTAATCCTTCAAAGATGACAGAATCTGCAATATGTGACTACACATAGTCACAAGCGTTTTCCCTATAAAAAGTACAGAAGTACTTGGTCATGCACACCTATATAAATATACATATATCCATAGTAGATGCTGGGTGCTCCAGTGCTATAGGCAAATAGGTAAACAGGAATGACAATCTGGGCACACCAGTCTTAAACAACGACTAATTTATTTAGTCCTGAAAACAGCGTAATGTTTCGGGGGGCACACACCTTCTTCAGACAAACCAAAAGTAAATTGCAATACAGTGCAATAATTCATATTGAGTGAACAGGAAATCAACCCAGGCCCTCTAGTGTGGGCAGGGTAAAAAGTGCAACAGTAACTGGGGAAACTTTTGTGCACTCATATACCGGGTATGTATACAAGATACCCGGCTATTATAATTGCAACACAGATTATTGCATTTATTTACTTAAATGCCCATGTGCCCTTATATACAATTCGAACGCCACAAAAGCAACATCAGACTAGCACTGGCTAGGAATCCCACAGATGTTACACAAATTAAAAATTCACTGGTTGCCAGCCATTTTTGTTCAGCCAACAATGTGTGGTATGGTGTTCGAACAGATCCCCATTCCACATAGAGGGGGAGACAGATATGTACGCCTACTATGCAGAGAATCCTTTTGGATTTTTAAACTGAGTGCATTAGCAAAGGGATTAAATACGAATTTGGGATTATCTTGTTATCTATCTAAACACTTTTTAACACAGCTAAATGTTACAATAGCACTTAAAGATCCACTTTTTAAATAATTTGTTTTATTCATAAATGTAGTCACTTGCTTAATATTGTACATTGTTACTGTTTTAATCCTTTTTGATCTTTTTTAACAATTGCTTTTACAATTGTTGGATACTGTTTCACCGCCCACACTGGAGGGTCTAGGTTGATTTCCTGATCACTCAATATAAATTATTGCACTTTACTTTTGTTTTGTTTTGAAGGTGTGTGCCCACACTGAAACGTCATGCAGTTTTCATGACTAAATAAATTAGTCATTGTTTAAGACTGGTGTGCCAGTTTGTCTTTCCTATATAAAGTATAGGGAGATCATTCTTGACTGCCATACTCCCTACGATCGCGAACGGCTTCCTTAATTAGGACGGTACAGACCACGACAAGGGAAATTTTTTGTTCGAAACTACCATTTTTGATGGGGTCGAACGTTCGGTGACCTTTTCGGTCATACACACTTTACCAATAAAGGGCCAGTCCCATCAGTGCCAACGGGATTGTCCCTTTATCGGTAAAGTGTGTATGGTCGAAAGGGTCATGGAATGCTCGTCTGCGGCTGAAACGGTAGTTTCGAACAAAAATTTGTCCTCAATCGCTCTTTATCGGGAATGTGTGTACCCAGCTATAGTGTGGTCTGATAAAGGAAGGCATAGTTAAAAGAGAGAAGGGGGAATGATGAGCAAAACTTACTGGATTAAGTCATGCATTATCACACACACACACCTGAGTAAGTGCTGCTCACTGTATATGTATTTTAATTGGAGATTAAGATGAGGCAAAGTAATTTGTTAAGTATATTTCTCATACCCTTTATGCAATGTGTACACTACAATTTGTACTGTACATCCTGACTATGCTTTAGTTTTACCTAGTGTTCTAAAGGGTAAATAATTTGACTTACTGAAGATTGTTCCAAGGTTAATTCTTTGCTTTAATATCTCATAGCTTAATCCCCTGGGGGTATGTAAGGTTGTCATTTTTGTGATAAATGATGAATGAAGGGTTGTGATGTATTTCGTTAAACTATCCAATCAAATCCGTGGCATTACTATTATTTTTATTGGTCAAATCTCTCTCTTCACACCTAGGATTTGCATGTGTGGAGAATCTTGAGGAATACACAGGGCTGAAGTGTTTGTGGCTAGAATGCAATAGCCTGGCAAAGATCGAGAATCTGGATGCACAGACTGAGCTGAGGTGTCTCTTTTTACATCAAAACCTGATCAGCAAGATTGAAAACCTTGAAAATATGAAAAAACTGGACACCCTAAACCTTTCAAATAATTGCATTAAGAGCATAGAAAATCTGTGTGAGTGGCCATTTCTTAAAGGGCTTCTATACCTTTTTTTCACACACCTGATATCTTCTACCTTCAATGTCTTCATTTACTTTGGAAAACAAACAAAATTAATTTGTAAGCAAATGCGTATACGCCAACATTCACCGTCATGCTTTTAATGTAAATACCCACCAGCCTTTCAGCATGTGTTTGTGTCTTAAGTTAGGTACACACATTATAAAGCCCCGATACCGTCGGATCCAATGGTGTCAGGGCTTTTGCGGTAGTGTGTGTAGCGTCTTTCCCAAATGTTCCTGTCAGTCTCGCAGTTGTTTGGGAAAGACCTAAGATTTTCCCTATAGTCTCCCTATGTGGGAGTCAGCAGCAGTCATGGGAAACTGTGCATAGGGAGAACGCTCAGGACTGTGTGTTCCCTGATCTTTGAAAAATGACAGACAGGATCTTGCAGATCTTGTCTGTCATCTTTCAACATCTTTAAGCTGGGTACACACGATTAGATATTTCGGTCCGATCGACCGATAGTTCAGTGTATCGGTCGATCGGACCGAAATTATCGCATTCGAATGTGCCCATGTCCGATCGACCGTTCGTCCAAATCGGACGAAAGGACGATCGGACAGGGTGGAAAACCTCGTCCGATCGTGCGGTCCTCTATGGACCGCACGATCGGTCGCGGTGACTATCGGACGCGGCTGCTTTTGCCGCGACCGACAGTCCTTCCTCCTGGCCGACCGTTCGAAAGTATCGAATGGTCGGTCAGGAGGAAAAATCGCTAGGTGTGTACCTAGCTTTAAGGTGTGTACCCAGCTTTAAAGAAATGTGACAACTGGGTTGCCAGATCATTTGATTTAGTAGGGACACACTTCATAAATGTAATTAGCAAGGCTGCACTGACTGCAATTAAATAACATTAATTCTAATTCATCCATGCTGCATGTATTTTAATAATTAATTTCACTGATGTGGCAGTCCTGGTGACAACTGCTGTACTGATCTTTCTCTATACAGGGAAAAGGGTAATCTATCTATCTATCTATCTATCAGTACAGACTTGAATATCACTGCTAAGTTTAGATAAAATTATATATATAGGGGAAAAAAGCCAAACCAACACTTTCTGGGTGATCTTTTGTGTATTGCAGCAAGTCTTCAAGTTCTGTCGACCCTCCAGGTGGCTCACAACCAGCTGCACACAGTAGAAGATATACAGCATCTGGAAAACTGTCCTAGTATCCGTGTTCTGGATCTATCACACAACAAACTGGAAGACCCCACAGTGATTAATGTGCTTCAAAAGATGCCAAACTTGGTACAAGTTCGAATTTTAACTGGGATCATAAACCAGAGACATTACACTTTACTTTACTTACCCTTTCACAAATATATCCTGATAAAATATTTCAGCAGGAGGGATAATTATATTCCTTTCCATAACAAAGCAGATATAAACAGATTTTCTAAACCAAACATGTAGTGTTTATTTAAGCTGGGTACACACGAACGGTCACGATAACTATCGGTCCTCCTTCCTCCTGGCCGACCGGTCGAAAGTATCGAACGGTCGGTCAGGAGGAAAAATCGGTAGGTGTGTACCTAGCTTAACGGTATGTCAACATAAGAGTGTAACAATTGCAGTGTGTTGTCTACAAGTAGTAGAAAGTAAGAGCACTGTGATGCTTTTATGTGGCCACACTGGCACTTACCTCACACAATTAGGGCTAGGTTACACTAGCGTGTTTCTCACACGCTTCCAATCACAATCTGCATGTGAGAAATGCAGCAAAGTGCATGTCAGTATTTCTGGCCAGAGTGACGTGCTGTGATCCGTTTTCTGAAGAGCATGCGATCACAGTTCGTTTTGCAAATTGCATGCACAACATTGTGTGGATCTCAGCGCAAGCAGGCGGTAAAGCACAGGCGCATTTTCCATGCTTTGCTGTGCACCATAAAGTGTGGCCTCATAAAAGGTAAATTTAATGCACAGGTATATATACAGTATTAAATCCACTTTAAACACACATACATTAAATGGTTTAAAAGCACTTACTTCCTTGAGTAAGAAATGCAGGTCCAGTCTTTGGAATGATAAACCAAAATACACAAATACAAACAAATATAAAGTGCTTAGTGCAAAGAAATAGGCATAAAAACAGGCATAAAAAAACACTTTGTAGTTTTTTTTAAGGATCCCCTTGACTGTCTCAGTCTCCGGGGGCCAAATATAGTTAGTCTTTCACTGCTTGCACTTTATATTTGTGTGTATTTGTGCACTTCAATAAAAGCTACCTTTAGTTTATCATTCCAAAGACTGGACCTGCATTTCTTACTCAAGGAAGTAAGTGCATTTAAACCATTTAATGTATGTGTGTTTTAAGTGGATTTTATACTTTTAAGAACTTTTAAAACAACTTGGTCTTTTATCTTTTTGCATATGAGCGCAACCAATCTGTATGAAAGAAATTCACCTACAAAACAGTGGAATACTTTGGAGTGCTGCTCTATAGAGTACCTTTAACATCTCTTATGGCGCTGAAGGTTAAACTACCACCTATATATACAGTATGTTTATATTTTTTCCCCTATTCATAACATCCCCCCTGCTTCCCCCTTCCGCTTCTGTTCTACCCCCTCTCCTTTTTGCAGACCAACAATTATGTTTTGTGATCAGTTATGGTGTGAGAACTGCATGCTACAGTATTGCATCACAGTGTGGGATTGCAACACTGTCTGTGCTGCAATCCATTTTTGGAGTGTGTGTGATCACCATTTTTATGTGAATCGCATGCATTCTGAAAACGGATTATTGCTGAAATTGGAGCACTAGAGCACATGCAGTATGATATTGCGATATTGTACGATTGTGGGATTGTGTATGGGCTAACTAGGAAAGTTTGGCCAATGTATGACATGCTGTACAGTTTATTTTAGTCGGCAGGTGAGAGCAATACTGATTGAAACAAAGGCAGAAAGTAAAAAGTTAATAATTCCATCAAGAAAACAAACCAAGAGGATAGAAAGAAAACTGTTAAAACCTGTAAAAACTATTAAAGCATAGTGCAGGGGTTATACAATGGAATGCGAGAGATAACTGTAATAGTTGTTGGTCTGTAGAATAGAGACGGGGAAGAACAGAAGCGGGAAGCGGGGGTATAAGAGGGGGAAAATATATAAATATTTTATATATACCTATACACGAATTGTGTGTTTTACCTTTTATAGGAAAATCACAATTATGTAAACATTTGGAAAATAAAAACCTAAACATTTCAGAATTTGAAATGGTTTTAAAAGCATATTACTTTAAAGGGCAACTGATTCTAAATGACAATATAAATCTGCACAAAGTTGAATTAATCACTTTAAAAATGAACAGGGTTATTCAATAAAAGTTCTTATTGTTTAAAATCGTGCCAACCAATCAATGCTAGCTTTCAAATGTTTAAATAAGATCTGATTGGTTGGGGCAAAATTAGCGCCATTTTAAACAATAAGAACTTTTATTGAATCTCCCTGTAAGTATATTGCAAAATACTCAGGAAAGCAATTCCTGCAGATTTACTTTACGTCTACAGTTGCCCTTTAAATACTCTGTGCCACTGTCCATAATTTTTGTGTGACTATTCTTATGTTTAAAAAATAAATTTATAAGAAAAAGTAGGAGTTACCTAACTGTTAACTTTAAAGGCTACTACCAGTTTCTACACTGTTACACATTATCTGAGCTCACAGACCCGATATTACCTCCACATGGAGATATTTTTGACAGTCATTTAAGCTGCCTGTATGCAAAGCGTGAGAAGAAAGCACTAGTGAAACTATGGGAGCCCTGCAACCCCCCCCCCCCTCTTTGAAGTTTCCTACCAGGGACTATCACCCCAACCCCAGTAACAGGGACTAGTAATGCAATCTGCTTTTTAAACAGTTGATTGCACTTATCTAAGTATAAGGTGTCAGAGACTAGTTACTTGGCCAGCCACCTAGCATCTTTTGGGCTCGTTCACACTAGGTCCATTTTTGTTGCATTTTTCTGAACAAACTGTTTTTAAAAAGGAAAGGACACATAGAGTTCAATAGTACCGTTCAAACTATTGCATTAAGATTGTATCCATTTTCATTTCGGTCCATTGCAGGAAAAAAAACTGACAAACACATGTTGTGCGTTTCTGTCAGTTTCTAGTGTGAACAAACGCTTTGTCCTAGACACCCCCCCCCCATTGCGGGGGTAATAATTACACCACAAAGGGTTGCTAATGGTCTTATTTAATAAGGAGTGCAAATGTTTACCTATGCTATTAAGCTGATCATCTAACTTCAGGTGACCATTAAAAAGTTGTGTTGCATAATCTTAGCCCAAACAAATGTTTGCACCACTTATTGCATCATCTTTTTAGGATTGTCATTTTAGCATACACATTCCAAATTGATATGCTACTATTATTGTTGCTATAATGTGTTTTATAGATTACAATACCAACTTGTTGCAGCAAAGATTCCGCCTCTCGCTTTGTCCCTACAAAACAAATGCTTGGTATTTGTGAGATATTTGTCCTGTGCAGAAAAGGCTCTCACAGCCAAGGAACTATAATATCATTAAATCAGTTAAAAGGAATAGTTCACTCAGAAAGTGAACTATTTTGTTTTTGCATTCATTGAAGAATAGGAGGTAAAGTAGCTATGTCATATCTCCTGTCCCTCAATCAGGAGCCAGGAACGAAGATAGTAAACTTACCCGCGATCGCGATCCACTGTTTGCTCCTCTTAATTTAATGTCCTGTCTGCTTTTGTTTTAGCATGTTTTAAACCTGATGGGAAATCAAATTATTAAGAAGATAGCGAATTACAGGAAAACACTCACCGTTCATTTGCAAAAATTAACTTATTTGGATGACAGGCCAGTCTTTCCTAAAGACAGGTAAATATGTCCAATAAATATATGATTTTTCATTTATTTTTTGATTAGTATTTCCTATAAATCAAAAGATATAGAGAAAGAAAGCTGTGTTTTGAGCTTGTATATGTTTGTCATTTACAGAGCCTGTGCTGAAGCCTGGTTTAGAGGTGGCAGAGAGGCAGAGAAGGAGGAGAGAGAACGATGGGAAACAAGAGAAAGAAAGAAGATCCAAGACAGCATTGATGCATTATCTGAGATCAGAAGGGCAGCAGAAGAGAGAAGTAACCATAGGGACAAAGAAAATAGAGGTTGTGAATATTTGTAATACAGCTTCATAAAGAAATAAAGAAATCGTGCCAAGACTTTCTTTATGATCGATCCACAAAAGTGTGTGACACATAGAAAACTGACCTTATTAAGGAAGCTGGAGCCTCTCCTGTCCCCTATAAGCAGATAGTCAATCGCGTTACAGCACAGAGATCCTGCCTCTAAGTGATTTGATTGTGAATAGTGAAAAGAGTAGTGTTTGCAGTTTATCTCCTAGCTAGCATAAATGGCAGAAATAAAAGTAAAATTTCAAAAGTAGATATACGGTAGTTATTTGAACCAGTAACCTAATGGATTCTGTCTTTATAAAAGTAGAGCATTTTTTCCACTAACCCAACAGTTTACATATACAGAAAAGGTACATGTTAAAAAAATCTTATCTTTTGCTAAGAACAGAATGGAGGCATTAATTGAAAGTAAAAACAGTTTATTAATTTTGTTCCCGGTAAGCTGTCTGCAATTTCTTTCTTTCTGCCATTCATTCTGGTTTGAAAGAAAATGCAGAGCAACAGCTGCTTTCAAAGTCTTATCAGGGGCTTCCATATTGCTGTGGAGACATCTGCATAGAAACTTCTTTGTAAATATGCACATGCTCACAAGCCTTCTTTAAGACTACATGGGCCATGAGATTTATTGGCAGTGACATAGAAGCCCTCTTAACTACAAAATCCACTACTGGAGTAGTATTAGTAATGTAAAAAATGTAGATTAATGTAGATAACAAGCCCGTTTTTGTACACTGACTGACTGAATTACTGTGCTGATAAGGAGGAGCAAGCGGCTGAGTCAATTATGAATCACAGGAAAGCGCTCACTCCTCCTTATCAGCACAGTAATTCTGTCAGTCAGTGTAACAAACCGGAACTGCACTGGGTGAGAGACGATGTTTATTATCTTCTTTTAGATAGATAGAAACGACAGTTAACCATTTGTATTTACAAAAACAGGCTTGTTATCTACATCTACCTTATATGGAATAATACGCAACCTACAGAATAATATATAAGGGATAATACGCTATCTACAGTATAATATATGGAGATTATGCCACTGAGGAGTTCCCTGATCATATAAAAGCACAAGGTCGTTAGGCCGAGGTCAGGGAACTCCAAGCGAAAGTAATAAAACAAAAGGTAAAAAAAAGAAATGGCCGCGTTTGTATCTAGTAGTTTTTGAAACATCCAGGTTCTTCAGTTTTATGTAGATACAAAATGTATTTATTGTTAAAAATTTCATCTTGAAAATAATACCGAAAAAATAAAGATTTTCCTTCTTTAAACACAATTATGCCATCATGATTGCTCTAAATATTCTCCATTTACTTGTAGGGGAACTGTCTGAACTGGGTAAAGAGAAACCATATAGTTTCTGCAGAAATGAGGAGACGCTCTCTGTGGGGGAAGCTGGTGAGGAAGATCCAGTCTGTAAACCAAATAATTCACGCAGTACTTTGATCCAGATTGTGAGTAAAGGTGGGGTAGAAAAGGATGAAATATCACATAGAGCAAACCCAGAAGATATTTACACAACCTACTCTGTGGTAGAGCAGCAAAAAAATAAAGCTATTTTATTTTCACTTGATCATCATCCCTCCTCCAACAAAGATGAAATAAAGAAAGGTATGATCTGAAGGCTGAAAAGATAATCAGACTGAACCTTCATTATTTTTGTGGGATTTTTGTACAGCAATAAGTAATGATAACTTAAAGTGTATGTTTTTAGTGTATTAAAGTTTAGGGTTTAGTGGGGTGATTTACCTGTATATAAGTTTTCATTTGCAGGCTGGACTTGCCCTTTAATACAGTTCTTGTTTTGCTCAGGCTCTGACTACTGACCTGACTATTTTCACACATACCAACTGTCACAACTGCAAATCTGCATACAGCATACATCACACCAAATGTCAAATTATTCTAGGTATGCCAAAACTGCTTACAGAAGAATAGTTTGACAGTATGGAACTTGATTGACAGCTGAAATGTAAGATGTTTCAGATTTGATATCTCAAGAAATAGGGGAAGATCAACAAAAAAAGGGTACAGTTTAAATAGGGTGTCAATTTAGGGGGCAATTTAAAAAAAACAAACCAGTGTTAATTCACTTTAAAGGACAACTCCACCCTCATAAGAACATCTTTTAGAAAGAATGGCCTCTTTAATATATGTTGATATATCATACATTGTCCTATGAATCCATTGCTGTATGCCTGCTATGCTTTTGGATGCCTCATGGAAACTGAGCAATTTAGTAACCTGTACTGAGCCTGGGCATGCTCAGAAGAGGCAGATAGGAGATTAACATTCAGTCATTGGCTGTGATGACAACTGTCAAATCCATAACTGACAGTTGCAAACTGGAAGGACCAGGGAGCAGAAACAGGACATTGTGCAGGATTTTAAGTTCGACTTATATATTTCAGATTTCAAACTATTACCGTTTAGGGTTTTGGGGGGTAATTTACCTGTATGTAAGCCCTTTAACATTCATAGAGACCAGTGTTATAACCTTTCCATACTCTAAATGTTGTCTTGTGTTTTATCTTACATTTTACCAGTGAACTTTAAAGGCCAAAGTCTTCTAACAACTGAACTAGGAGATGCAGAAGAAATTGATATTATACCCATAAAAGATGAAGAAAAGCTGTATATTGATGTATGTATAGAAGAGAAGACCTTTCTTCTTCTTAGATCACATCACTGAACTAGGATCTTTGAAGTTTAGACATGATTTGATCCAAGCATCAGTTCTTTTCATGTTACCTACAGCTGGACATGTTATATTAGGTGAAATATAAGAAGTAGCATTATTGGTAAAAATGGTTCCAATTATTCTTTTAGCAACTTTTATCAGAAATGTGCTTGCATAGTTACAGTTACATAGTCATTGAGTTTGAAAAAAGACATACGTCCATCCATTCTAACTTATAGCCTACTCATTAACTCAACAGTTGATCCAGAGGAAGGCAAAAAACACAAATGCAGCTCAAATGGGGGGAAAATGCTTCCTGACAATCGGAAAGGATCTCTGGATCAAACAGAACTATATGTATTAATACCAGTAATCTTAAATATTATTGAATTTTACTTATCCAGCCCACTGTTTAAGCTATTTAATGAACCTGCCTTGTTAATTTTATTCCTTTCATTTGTAAATGTTAGATTTCATCACTTTTCCCAGTCTTAAGCTAGGTACACACCTAGCGATTTTTCCTCCTGAACGACCGTTCGATACTTTCGACCGGTCGGCCAGGGGGAAGGACTGTCGGTCGCGGCAAAAGCAGCCGCGTCCGACAGTTACCGCGACCGATTGTGCGGTTCATAGAGGACCGCACGATCGGACGAGGTTTTCCACCATGTCCGATCGTCCTTTCGTCCGATTCGGACGAACGATCGGTCAGACATGGCTACATTCGGATGCGATAATTTCGGACCGATCGACCGATACACTGAACTATCGGTCGATCGGACCGAAATATCTCATTGTGTGTACCCAGCTTAACTTCCTCACTGGATTTCAGTCAGATTTCAGTCCAGTGTGTCAGTGTCTATAAGGCTGGGTACACACCATTAGATTCTTCATCCTGGCCAACCGTTCGCCATTAGCTATTGTTCAGTTGGAAAAAAATCACTGTCAGAAATGGCAAAAGTAAACGTGGCAAACAGTTTTCATCGCTAATTGTTGCAGTTTCCTATGGACCACACGATCAGCTCTGATTAACCAGCATGTCCGATCGCCCAAGCCAAGCCTATATTTTTTGATTGGGATAATAACAAAAACATGGAGACAGATTGATCCGCTCTGACCTTCAAATAGTAATGGTTTCATTTATTTTTAGATAGACATTGCACAGATCAGGTTCACTTTATCTTCCCCCTGCAGCTCTGTACTGTGTTTCTGTAAGTATAACTTCAGGTGGAATGCAATCTGTGTGAGACTATGGCAGGTTTAAAGCAATATTGTGGAGCTTGTGACAGATTGAGTCTGAACACAGATGAAATTTACATATTATAAGGCTGTGTAGCAGTTCATTAAAGATATGAAATCAATTTAGCCTGCATCATGTTTCTAACCTAAATATCAACCAGTCACTCAGCATGTAGATTTTATACATGTTTGTGTCTTAAAGGGAAAGGTGACAATGGAATTAGCAGGGCTGCACTGATTGCAATTAAACAGCATTAATTTTCATTTAACCCTTCTGCATGTGTTTTAATAGGTTTCCCTGTATGATTCACTAAAGAGATAGATAGATAGATAGATAGATAGATACTAAAGCTGGCCTTACACAGGTGACATTAGTTGTAAGTTACTAACAAATCCCATTTTATCAAATACACGTACTCCATTAGTTACTCTATTCCCTGTATAGGGAACAATCATTCAGGTAACTACAGATACTGCAGTAGGATTGTCACATCAGTGGAACATGTAGGAACACCTATTAAAAGCACATGTAGGATGTTTGAATTAGAATTAATGTTGTTTAATTGCAATCAGTGAAGCTCTGCTAATTAAATTTATTAAAGGATAAGTGCACTGTAATTAAGTAAGTTATGTAAGTTATGTTCAGTTGGAAGCTGCCCCTCCAGAGCCTAGCTTTTGTGCCTTAAAAGTTGCTGACATCTTGTTACTGGTTTGCTGAATGTTAAGTCCCACCCCTCTGAGATTTCCTCTGCTTCCTTCTGCTTGAGCCTCAAACGCTAATGCCTGTGGGTTCCGTGCATGCGCAGAATAGCTGTCATTAAAAGTGCCGGAATAGAAAAACAGCAGAGTGAGAAGCTCCGAGAGCCGCTATCGGCATATAACATTGTCGGGCTGTTTGCACCGGGTTGCCGATAGCGGCTCTCGGTGCATCACCTTGATAATGTCTTTAATGACCACAATCTGTCAAAAAAAAAAAAAAACTCAAACACAAGATTGCTTTCAATCTGCCCATATCTTATAAAACATGTTTTAAATCTGACAGTTTCTCACAGCTTGCATTCCACCTGCATACTCTTAGCAAGTAAAGAGCTACATAGGGAGGATAAAGAAGTGAACCTGATCTTAGCATAGTTCTGTGCAATGCATTACATGTCATGTCTGCAGGTCAGATGATTGGCTCTATATATTAGGTTATATTGCATGTTATTAAACCAGCGGTTCTGGACACATGCATAAGCCAAGGGACATAAAGGAGTATTTTGCATATCTCCGCCTCTTACTCTGGGGAACCTGGGAGTAAGAAATGACTTCTTGTTTCTTAGATTTTGTGGGCAATGCTATTCATTCATGCTAAACTTAAAGGTAGCAAGCAGTGCCAGACGGCAACAGCCAGAGCCAGCATGGTATTGTCTTGTATAAAAGGGCATATTTATAGAAAAACTTTATTACCGCAAAAAAATTACCGCCGCACATCGTGGGCGCGAAAATAGCATTATCGCCATATTTATAACAGCGAGCGCTATTGCCGCGATATGTATCCCCCTCCCGCGGCGGCAGCGACCAACCCGCCGCCGCTTCCCAGCAGCCCCTTCCAACCCCTTCCCCGCTCGCGGCAATCTCGGAACAGGAGGCTAGCAGGGGCTGCCGGGAAGGGGCCGCAGTGGGTGGTCGCGACCACCCGACGCGCACCCCCTCCCCAGCAGCCCCTCCAAGCCCCCTGCCCTGCCGCTGGGAGGGGAAGGGAAGGGCCTATTGGGAGGGGTGGAGGCACCCTCCAGCTGGGCCCTGAGAAGGGCCTTTTGGGGCTTAAGGGGCCCCGCAGCTCGAACCGGGACCCCCCTCCCCGGCCCTTATAAGGGCCCTTGCGGCACTGACAAGTGCCTTTGGCGGGGGTCGACCCCAGTGTGCGGCTTTTAAAAGAGCCCTTGGGCGGCGTCTTCTTCCTTCCAGTCCCGGCGACACCAGCTCTGCTGAGGCGCCGGCGACCTCAACAAGGCCGATGTTGCCGGCGTCTTGATTCGATGCGACGACTTCGGGCTGGCGACACCAACCCCACTCAGGTCGCCGATGCCAGGCAGACTCACTGCGGCCGCCAGTGAGCCCGCTGGCACCACCGGCCTCAGCGGAGCCGATTTTGCCAGACGCTTCTTTCTTCTATCTTCAGCCATCTACTGCGATGGCATCTGAGTTCCGCAGCGGAGTGCCTCTTTATATAGGTTTGCAGAAAACCCTAATCCATTTCTGATTGGTCAATTTTTTAATGCTTTTACATTAACCAATCAGATTTCAGAACTTTCCAGCTGCAGGGAGGCTAGTATCGGCTGCTTTCGCCACCTTCAAGGTGGCGAAAAGCAAAACAGCCGATACTAGCAGTGCGAAACAGTTACCGCCGCTTTATAAATAGAAGCGGTATCTGCGCAAAGAGTTAACGCCTCGTTAACTTTTTGCGGCCATTTCTGGACATTAATAAATCGCGTTAAACGCGATTTATGCGGAAATGTCAGGGAAAACGTCCGCGAAAACTTAACGAAGCTTTATAAATATGCCCCAAAGAGAGGTATGGATTCAAGGGAGGGAAATGTTATTCTCCCTCTTTACTAGAGAAACGTCTTCTAGAACTACATTTCAAGTCCAGTTGATCTAATTGAATACAACAGATATACCCCCCACAACTATATATTCCTGAAATCTACACACCTTCAGCTATGTAACGCTGTATGTTGTTCATTCATACCATCAATGGTGTGGGCGCAGTTCTTCATAGAAGTTTGCACTTTTTCCAGATTTTCCAAAAAAATTAACATCAAACAACATTCAAAAATGTAGAAATCATGCCAAAACCCCGTGGAATGTAAAAAAAAGTTACCAAATATCAATCTCCCAAATGTACTGAATCAAACGGTATGCCATATGTGTGATTACACACGTGGACGTGGAAGCGAAAAGCCACAAAGTGAGACAATGCACGATGGCTCAGAAACAGCGAAAATATTTAGCCAACTCCGAATTTGGACAGTCTACAATTTTTTCCACAAAACACCCCTGTAACTTAGAAATAACCCCCACTATATATTCCTGAAATCTACACACCTTCAGCTATGTAACACTGTAGTTTGTTCATTCATACCATCAATGGTGTGCGCAGTTCTTCATAGAAGTTCGCATTTATCTGAAAAAATGAACACAAAACAACTTCAAAAGGTAGAAATCATGCCAAAACCTCATGGAATGTAAAAAAAAGTTACTAAATATCAATCTTCCAAATGTCCTGAATCAAACGGTATGCCATATGTGTGGTTACACACGTGGACGAGGAAGCCAAAAGCCACAAAGTGAAACAATGCACAATGGCTCAGAAACAGCAAAAATATTCAGCCAAATCTGAATTTGAACAGTCTGCACCTTTTCCCCACAAAACAACCCCCACAAACCATATATTTCTCGGATCCACACACCTTTATCTACAAAATTCTGTAGTTTGTTCATTCGTACCATCAATGGTGTGGGCGCAGTTCTTCGTAGAAGTTCACAGTTTTAGCAGATCTTCTAAACAATTTGAAAAAAAAAACACTCTCAAAGGTAGAAATCATGCCAAAATCCCAAGTAATGTAAAAAAAAGTTACCAAATATCAATCTCCCAAATGTCCCAAATCAAACGGTATGCCCTATGTATGGTTACACACGCAAACGTGGAATCAACTAGCCACAAAGTGAGCCAATGAACAATGGCCCAATTACAGCAACTTTTCAGATTTGATAGACTAAACACCCCTCTATATTAGAAATACCCCCCCCAAACTATATATTCTTGGAATCTACACACCTTCAGCTACACAATGGTGTGATTCCTTATGCATTCCTTTATGCAGTTTCATGTAAAATTTACCAGATTTTCAGGAAAAATTTATAAAAATACAATTCAAAGTTAAAAATCATGGCAAATTTCCATGTCATGTAAAAAAACTTGTCAATTATCAATCTTCCAAATGCCCTGAATCAAACAGTATGCCACATACGTGGATGTACACAGGGACATGGCCACCAAGTAGCTCAAATTGGACACATGCACAAGTGTAATTACAAGAAAAAAATTAAAGTGCTCTGTAATTTCAAACAGCCCCAAAACTTGGAAATGCCCCCCACAAATAACCCCCCCCACTAAATATCAATCTCCCATATGTTCTGAATCAAACAGTATGCCCTTTGTGTGGATGCACACAGAGACGTGGCCACCAACTAGCTCAAATGGGACGCATGCACAAATGCAATTACAAGAAAAAATCAAATGCTCTGTAATTTGAACAGCCTACCCTTTTTCTAAGGAAACAGTCCAGAAACATGGAAATTCCCCCCACAAACTATATATTTTTGGAATCTACACACCTTCAGCTACGTTACAATGCCATGCTTTCAAGCATACATGAAGAATTCCAGACCCACTGATCCAAAGAAGTCCGTTTTTTTAGGAGGTTTTGTGAAAAATAAAATAAGATGATTCAAGGGTTGAAATCCTATCTAAACCCTTTTGACAAGCAAAAAAACCCACTAAACGTCAGTCTCCCACATATCCTGCATCAAACGGTATGCCATATGTGTGGGTGCACACAGAGACGTGGCCACCAACTAGCTTAAATGGGACACATGCACAAGTGTAATTACAAGAAAAAAATCAAAGTTCTCTGTAATTTCAAACAGCCCCAAAACTTGGAAATGCCCCCCACAAATAAACCCCCCCACTAAATATCACTCACCCACATGTTCTGAATCAAACAGTATGCCATATGCGTGAATGTACACAGAGACGTAGCCACCAACTAGCTCAAATCGGACGCATGCACAAGTGTAATTACAAGAAAAGAATCAAAGTGCTCTGTAATTTGAACAGCCTACACTTTTTCTAAGGAAACAGTCCCGAAACATGGAAATTCCCCCCACAAACTATATATTTTTGGAATCTACACACCTTCAGCTACGTTACAATGCCATGCTTTCATACATACATGAAGAATTCCAGACCCACTGATCCAAAGAAGTCCGTGTTTTTAGGAGGTTTTGTGAAAAAATAAAATAAGATGATTCAAGGGTTGAAATCCTACCTAAACCCACTTGGCAAGTAAAAAACCCCACTAAATGGCAATCTCCCACATGTCCTGAATCAAACGGTATGCCATAATGGTGGTGCAAACAGAGACGGGGCCACCAACTAGCTCAAATGGGATCCATGCGCAATTGCAATTACAAGAAAAAATTAAAAAACGCCACAACCCACCCCCCAACCCTATCCCCACTCCCCCTTTTAGTGGTATATTAGTGAAAACCAGTTAGTACGGCGAGTCACACAATTTTTTGCACACTTTACTGATCCTAAAAATTCAATACGGTCTTTTTTTAGTACCTCTGCAAAATTTCCTACTAAAATAGGCTTAGTTTCTCTTGAAATCCAACAAATAAATGATCCACATTTACTTTACTGATATCACGTTGGGAAGCTTGCAGAAGACAAAGTTTTTTGCTAATTTATAGTTTTAGGGTAAAAAAAAAAAAAAAGGTGTGTGTATCACTTTAAGATTTTTTTTGTGTGCATTTCCCCTTTTTTTTTGGATCATTCCCAAAGATGATCATCAAATCATCTTAGGGAATGATACCGAACTTGGAATATGGGCATAAATGCCCGTTTTCCAATTCGAAATCTGATCGGAAAAATCACTTCCCGGAAATCATTTTCCAGGAAGTGATTTTTCATTCATTGGCAAAGATCAATAATTTGGTAATCACAAGTGATCACCAAATTTTGATCTCTGTCCCCATTTTTTTTCTAAGTCTTCGCTAAGTAGCAAAGACTTAGAAAAAATCCTATTTGTGAATGGAACTTTGAGTTACTCAATTACATTGAGTATTGGCAGAAATGCTAATAAGGGCTTAAATATCCCAAACTATAGGAATTATCTTGTGAAAGGGGGGTTAGGGGCATTAAAAATGATCCATACATCAACTTTTATTTCCAGCCACTAAAGAAAATTGAGGTACACAATTTACTTACTAAATCCTGTATTATCAAGTTAATGGGGCAATCTGGTAATAATTTAAAGGAAAAATAAGACAATAACAATAGGCCATCATCCCTATTAGTGACAAATATTTTGTATTCTTAGTCTCTGCAGGTACCCCAATAAATCTCTACAAAAGGCTTGCAATCAGCTGAGGGACCATTAATATAAGGAAGCTTTGATAGAGAAGCACATAGTCCCTGTATCATTAAAAAAACAGCTTACCTTGTATATCTGAAGAACACAAATAGGATTTCACATTTTGTCCATAAGCTGTACCACAGCGAGGGAATCACTTGTGGAAAAATCCATTACAACTGCCATCATAGGGGATATCTATCTGTGACTGTATTGTCACATCCTACTTAGCTATATGGATATAACGGGCACTAGTCTCACTAATGATCTAATTTATTACAAATAACATATCTACTATTATTAAGCTGATCATTCTGATAACTCCTCTTTGAAAACCACCAGAAACTCTACCAGATCCATGCCCTCTACCACTTTCTAAATCTTCACTTTCTCAAAAACCTCTATAATATAAAAAAACTTCCGTAGACATTTCTACCTCTATTTGCCTATCCTCCTTCTTCTTGATTACCTTCCTCTTCCATCTACACCTTCTTGGACCCTCTTACACAATCTAACACTGTTTTCCTTAAACTGTACACGTGCAGATGCAAAACAATTAAGATCACTATGCAATTATATA
Source organism: Hymenochirus boettgeri (assembly GCA_019447015.1). NCBI lineage: Eukaryota > Metazoa > Chordata > Amphibia > Anura > Pipidae > Hymenochirus > Hymenochirus boettgeri. Next base: position 86,991,157 of record CM033472.1, on the reverse strand, counting down.
AGTCCCACTAAAACTAGTTACACATCAAATCTACTTTCGTTTTCCACAAGCAAAAGAAGAGAAGGAGGGGGACATTGCAGATAATGATTAGACACAGAACTTTACCTTACTTGAAAGATCCAGGAAGGAAAATAAATTTAGAATAGAAAACAAGCCAGCATTAACCAAATTTAACCTCACTCATTAATATAACTAGATTTATAATAAAATTCACTAAGAGTTCTCAATGGGAATATACATCTTTTATCCAACCCAATATATTATCAAACCATGGATTGCCATAAACTGTACCACCGATACGAATCACCTAATCCTCTGGAGTTTTCCAGGAAAATTCTTCGGAACTCCTGTACCAGTCTTGTTATCAGCATTTTTCCACACATTGGAAACCTGTCAACTTAGAATTAAAACACTTTAATATACTTTAAATGACTTATCATGTTTGGGTCGGACACCTTACTGTGAAACTTTCCATTATGTAAGCAAGAAGGTTAACAATAAGCGCAAAGTAAGCAAGTTCAGTAAATTAACAAATTTGACAGACAAAACTGTTACACATAAAACACACAAGACATACAAAAGTAGGGACTCTTACTGTTCCATATAATGCTAGCTAGCAAAGAGACACAACTCAGAAGTTCGAACTTCAAATGAACTGGACTACACTGTCCGTTCTATAACTGGTTAAGCTTAACTCTTTCCGTCCCCGTCCCTAACTCCCTTGTTTTACACTCCACGCTGGAAGCAACTCCTAATACTCCCGCCTGCGGGAGTATTATCTTGTAGTCCAACTACAAGTTGCGAGTCCAACCCGCAATTAGGGATCCTATCAATAAGGGGAAATATATCTTGTACGACTCCCAGTTAACTCTTCCAAAGAGAAAACTAAAAAGGCAGATCGCCACCTGCGGGAGTCTACCTTACTCTTTAGAACACCCAGCACCAAGTCTTTACATTCCTCTCAGGAAATAACTCTTTCAGAATTTAACACTCCACTCAGGGAGCAACTTCTTTAAGAGAACTCGTTCACAGGTCCCAGCCTGCAGGTATTCTATTTACAGAACCCCGCCTGTAAGATGTGGGGTATGCGTCCGCCCTTCCAGACCCACGTTTTAAAATCTAAACCAATGTGCTGATACAAGTTACAGAACAAGCAAGACAGAACTTAAAATCAATAAGTTCAATACTTACGGTCCTGTCGGTTGTATCCCCACTTACTGATACCAGTTGTTAGAATAAATATCCTGCACTAGCCACGCCGGGCCCTGATGCCTGTCTTAGACCCAGAAAAAGACCCTTACAGCGCCGGGAGAAAGAATTGCACCACACATCAGATGTAGTATAATTCTCTTTTCTCAGTTTATTCATTTTGTACATTGGAATATAACAAACCAGAAAAGGGGCATTGCCAGACTTTGTGTCTACAGATGAGGTAAAACATCCATTGGAATGCAAGGATAGAGTCAGGTTGACACACAATGTGGGAGGCAAAAGACCTTGAGCTCACTGGAAAGCTCAAGGGTTATCAATATAATGAAATGAGAAAGAACATTTGGAAACAAAACATCTGCAATAACACAACAATAATATAAGACAAAATGGAGTTAGAGAACAAAATGGCTGCTATTAGTGATTATAGAGAATATATAAAAACAGTTAGCTTTAAAATGTTAAATGATATCTGATTGGTTGGGGCAAAATTAGCACCGTTTTAAACGATAAGAACTTTTATTGAATCTCCCTGAAAGATTTTATCCTTATAGAACAGAAGGCCATTCCGAGCTGAAGGCCATCCCAGTAAAGTCTGAATAGAAGGGGAAACAGGACTGGAGCAGATAAGGACAAGGATTTCAGATTCCATAAGAAGGAAATTATGCTGGTTGAGAATTGTTTCAGTAGTATGATCTTCATGGAGGTCAGAAAGAAACATCTGGGAAAGAGCATCAGGCTTACCATTCTTTGAACCTGGGTGGTATGTTATGTGAAAATTAAAATGGGCAAAGAACAGGGCCCATTAGCTTGTCTGGGTCTTAAACGTTGAACTGTTCTGAGATGCTCTAAATTAGGTGAATTGCCCCCTCCAAAAGGTAACTCCACTCTTCGAATGCAGCTTTAATGGAGAATAGTTCTTTATTAGTGACATCATAATTCCTATCGGTGGGTTACAATTTCCTGGAGAAGAAAGCAACTAGATGAAGATTTTTTCTCTGGGCCACTGGGAGAGAATGGTTCCCACTGCAAGATTTGAGGCATCGACTTCCAAGATAAATGGTTCAGTCGGATCAGGGTGGACTAAGATGGATGCTGAAGTGGATCTTTATTTAAGAGAGACAAAGGCATCTTGGGCTTGTGGAGTCCATTGAAATTTAATTGTTTTCTTGGTAAGATTCGTGATAGGAAGAACAATTTTGGAAAATTTCTTAATAAACTTTCAGTAAAAGTTAGCAAACCCCAGTTGGACCTTTTTTCTACAGGAAGGGGCTTGCCAATCTAAAAAAGCTGTCACCTTAGCAGCATTCAAAGAGATTACCTCCTTGGAAATGCATTTTATAAGCTTGGCAAAGAGTTGGTGCTCACAAAGACGAAGAAGTACTTTGGAGACATGAAGATAATAAATAGTAGGATCAGTGGAGAAGATTAAAATGTTGTCAAGATACACAATTACAAAGTCATCAAGGAAGTCTTTGGCGAAGTGCTGGAAGGTTGTTGGCACAATCTGAAGGGCATGACTAAATACTCGAATTGTCCATAATAGGAACAAAAGGCGGTCTTCCATTCATCCCCTTCCCTTATTCGAAAATGGTTGTAGGCTCCCCTGAGGTCAAGTTTTGAGATCTTAGCTAAACAAAGGCGCTGGATGGATTTTAAATAGAATATTCCTATATTTATTCCTATATTTATTATTTTTAGCAATTACCCCTTCTAATTTTTTATCTTTTTACAAATGTGTTTCAAACCAGATAGACAGTGTTGTGACCCTTGTTGGGGTCGGTGAGAATGTGTAATTAGGATGGGCGACAACTCCAATATTACATTTGGAAAATCTGTAAATAATCAATCACGATTTTGCCAGCTGCTTCAGACAACAATTTTCCAGATAATGATCAAAGAACAGTTGGATTAGTGTTGCCTTAGCATTTACTAACATGGTTGTAGTTAGAAGAAATGAATACAATCAGCTTCTTTTCACTTTATTTTGTGAAATTGAACTTTTAAAATTTATGGGCCATATTTATAAAGGCGTGGTATTGCTTTTTTGTGATACTGCATCTTTAACGGTTGGAATTTTTACGACCACGTTTGTACAATTATACAACTGTGGACGTAACTTAATGATTATATCCCTTATATTATATAAATAAATGTAGAAATTCATGGGGAATACATTGGGTTTTCCACGGGTTTTTCGAAGGTACTATGTTGGTGGGGGTAGGTAAACATAATATACATAGGGACAGTGTTTATGTGTTGTTTAAGCACTAAATAAATAGTTAGATCAATATTAACAAATATGTAGTAATGACATTAAAGTATATGGAAATGTAAATAAGGCAAAATATATAAATAAAAGTACTTGCATAGTCCCCACTCCTGTTTTGTCATTTGGAATCTTCAAAATGGAGTGTTTAGCCACATCTCAGGAAGTTTTATATGGAGGCAATGTAAGCTTAAAAAGGAACATATTTATCACTTCCCTTTTAGTGTTGTATCCAATGGTGTGCTTAATATTAGATTGATAGCAGTGTTAGCGAATGAAAAAAAAATTCATTGTAGTGTTAGTAGGAACTTGCAAGACTTATATGTCATTTCCTTTGTAAAACATATGACAGTCTTAGCAAATTAAAACATTCTTCTCACTCTCACCTCACCCCTCCCCTCTTAATAGAAAAAAAGGAGAGCTGCTGTTTGCTGGACAGGAAGTGATATCTATATATGATAGGGGGACTGAAAGGAAAACATTTCCATGCCCACTTCTTCCATGAAGTGAGTTTGTTAATCGTTTATTACATTATTTAAGCAATAGACCCCATAGAAGCCATGAACCTGTGTCCTGAACTGATAAAATCTAATAAGATTGAAACATGACCTTTGTAGGACCTCACATTTACCAATAGGGTTCCCTCTGTAACAGAATCCCTGGTGACAGCTGTGAGTTAACGGGGAGGGCGAGTATTGAAAGACAGATTGATAACTTTAATTATAGAATGATCCAATGGATCTGCTATTATTCTATTATTGGTTGGAAATTTAAGGGGGAAGATTGATTCAAACTCTGCACAATAGTTGTATTTCACTATGGTGTTTCTACTAAACTATAATAATCTATACAATGTTACAATAAATAGATCAAGAATAGAGATAGACAGGATTGTGGATCTGAACCCGGTTCCGCACTGGATTTCCATGATTCATGGATTTGCAGGAATTTTGCTTTGCAGAATTTTTAAAGGAATTTTTTTAATTTTGAATTGGTTACAATCAGATTCTTTCAGAAAGAATCTAATTGGTTAGTATACCAATCAGTTTCTTTCTGAAAGAATCTGATTGTAACCAATTCTGTTTTGAAAGAATCTGATTATCTGTTCCCCAGGACCATTTCCCAAGACCCAGAGCCATTTACAATAAGTTACTGTATCATTTTTACAAACAATTTTTAAAATTCCTTTAAAATTCTAATTTTGTAAAATTTCGATGACCCTCGAAAATAGAATGTGTAATCTCGAAAAATGAAAGTTATTTTTTTAAAACTTCTGGATGTATGTACGTTTTCCCAAACCAGGTTCTGGTCCAAACTCTGGGGCATCCATAATGGGTGTTTAAAATGAACAAACAAGAGCAAAGAGTCTGTTTCTCTCTACACACCGATACCAATTGTCCTCTCTCTCTAACCTACTTTAATAAAATGGCCAGGGTGAACAGTGTTGTAGTCATTGGACTAGCACACAATAAAAACACTGTGAAAAACACCTGGATGGGCATCTACTAAAAGGACGTTGGCAGAAATACAGTTTTCTATATAAACATTATAGAGCTGATGCAAACATTTGCCCCTGCTATTAATACAACAACCATTCAGGTGCTATCTTACTGAAGTAACCCAGTTTAAAGCTAACATCTGATTGATTGCAGAAAATAAATAGCACAGGTAAATATTTGCACCACGTATTGCATCAGTTCCTTTGTTAACCCCCTATATACTCATTTCCAGGCCCAGATTTACCATTAGGCTTAGTAGCCACGTGCCTAGGGGCGCCTGTTGTTTGAAGGGCATCTGTAACTCACCCCCACCCCTCTACCCCTTATATAGTTTGGTTTATGGGTGTGGCCTATGTTTTGGCTTGGGACTAAGGGCGGCAGGCTTTTCATGACCACAGGCTCTTGAGGTGTAAATCTGCCACTGCTTATTTATTTTAATCAGTTTTTGAATTAATTATTTGTATATATATATATGTAAAAATAATTTATGGTTTTGACTGATTTTCCTTTGTTTTATTTATATTTCAGCCAGGAGAGACCTACACCCCTGAGAATAATAAGTGCACATCCTTTAAATGTACATCTACCTATGAAGTGATTACAACAACAGAGACATGTTCTTTGATCCATCATTATACCGGTGAGTTTTTGTTCTTTGATCCGTCATTATACCAGTGAGTTTTTGTTCTTTGACCCGTCATTATACCAGTGAGTTTTTGTTCTTTGATCCATCATTATACCGGTGAGTTTTTGTTCTTTGATCCAACATTATACTGGGGAGTTTTTGTTTTTTGATGCGTTATTATACTGGTTAGTTTTTGTTCTTTGATCCATCATTATACCGGTGAGTTTTTGTTCTTTAATCCATCATTATACAGGTGAGTTTTTGTTTTTTGATCCATCATTATACCGGTGAGTTTTTGTTCTTTGATCCATCATTATACTGGTGAGTTTTTGTTCTCTGATCCATCATTCTGATGTTTGTCAATAGACTTTTACAATTAATACATTTGCTTTATTTCTTTCATTCAAGGTACCATAAGGATGTCAGAAAATGGCTGTTGTAAGACATGTGAAAGTAAGAGTAATTCTGATACATAATCCTTTGTTATTATAACAAATGATCTACCCACAGTATATGTGTAATTATAAAAGAAGTTGAATAACAAAGGATAACTTAAGACAGAAATACTACCGCAGCCACGTGCTAAGCCAGGGAGACAGCGGGAGCTTAGGAGCAATAATGCATGGCTAAGAGAGTGGTGTAAGGAAGAAGGGTTTGGGTTTATTGAGAACTGGGCAGACTTTGCTGTCGGCTACAGGCTCTTTAGTAGGGATGGGTTGCACCTCACTGATGGTGGTGCAGCTGTTTTAGGGGAGAAGATGGCTAGAGGGTTGGAGGAGATTTTAAACTAGGTTTGGGGGGGAGGGTATTAGCAGTCTCGCTGGGACAGATAGTCCAGGAGGAAAGCAGGGTGTAGATAGGCCAGTGGTGGGCGGAAAGGGAGGTGGGGCTAGCATAGGGGATAGGGAGGCATGTGTATTAAAGTGTACGAATAAATTACAGGATCATAATCTAAAATGTATGTTTGCAAATGCGAGAAGCCTGGCTGACAAAATGGGTGAATTGGAAATGATGGCACTGAATGAAAAGTATGATGTAATAGGTATAGCAGAAACGTGGTTGAACAGTTCTCACGACTGGGCTGTAAATATAGAAGGATATGCCTTGTTTAGGCAGGACAGAAAAAAAAGGAAAGGGGGAGGAGTATGTGTTTATGTTAAAAAAGAATTGAAGCCAAATTTAAAAGAAGAGATAACTGGTGATATGGATGATAAAGTGGAGGCAATATGGGTGGAATTAGGCAACAGGAAAGGGGGTAATGTCATTGTTGGTGTCTGCTATAAGCCGCCAAATGCTAGCAGAGAGGAGGTGAGTCAACTTCATATGCAGTTGGCAAGGGCTGCAAGTTTGGGGAGTGTGCTTATTATGGGGGACTTCAATTACCCTGACATTGATTGGTGTGGTGGAACTGCCCTCACAGAAAAAGGCGATGAGTTCCTGAATTTGCTGCAGGATAATTTTCTCTCACAGAGGTTCCTACTAGAAAAGGAGCTCTGTTGGATCTGGTAATATCTAACATTGTGGAGCGCATTATAGATATAAAGGTAACTGGAGGCTTAGGGAATAGTGACCATGAAATAGTGACATTTGGACTTTGTTATCGAAAGGAAAAGTGCGCTGGGTTAACAAAGACATTTAATTTCAGGAAAGCAAATTTTCCCAGGTTAAAAGCAGCTCTTCAGAATGTCAACTGGGATAATGTATTATCAGGTAAATGTGCTGAACAGAAGTGGACTGTGTTCAAGGGGATTTTAAGCCAGTTCACATCTAAATTTATACCCTTGGGAAATAAATGTAAAAAAAATAAATCCGCGCCCATGTGGCTGAATTCTGATGTAAAGAGGCAAATGGAAAGCAAGAAAAAGGCATTTAAAACCTTTAAGGCCGAGGGAACGGAAAGGGCCTTTAGGGATTATAAAAACTGTAACAAGGAGTGTAAGAAAGCAATCAAACTAGCTAAAATTAATAATGAAGTTAGGATAGCTGAAGAAAGCATCACTAAGCCTAAACATTTTTTTAAGTATATTAATAGTAAGAAGATGAGGACTGAGAATGTGGCACCATTAATTAATGGGGATAAGTTAGTTACGGAGGATGGCGATAAAGCAAATGTCTTGAATAATTTCTTTTCCTCTGTATACACTATAGAAGATCCAAGTACAGATATCATAGAGTATAGTAGCAATAATGGTATAAAAGATTCAAGTGCACTTTGGTTAACCGCGGATATGGTACAGAAAGAACTAAAGAAGGTTAAGATTAATAAATCTCCTGGACCCGATAAAATACATCCTCGGGTACTTAAGGAGCTAAGTTCAGTTTTATCTAGGCCATTGTTTCTTATTTTTGCTGATTCCCTCATGTCCGGTGGTGTGCCTTTAGATTGGAAAAAGGCTGATGTTATTCCAATATTCAAAAAGGGTAGTCGTTCACAGCCGGGTAATTACAGGCCTGTAAGTTTAACTTCAGTGGTGGGGAAGATCCTGGAAAGTTTAATAAGGGAACATGTTCTAGAGTATGTTTCAAGGACTGACATTATAAGTATTAACCAGCATGGATTTAGGAGGAATAGATCTTGTCAAACTAACTTGCTTGGCTTTTATGAGGAAGTAAGTAGAAATTTAGACTCTGGTATAGCAGTAGATATGTAGATATGTAGTTTACTTGGATTTTGCAAAGGCTTTTGATACAGTCCCCCATAGGCGACTAATGAATAAGCTAAGGTCTGTTGGGCTGGGGAGTCACATTTGTACATGGATAGAAAATTGGTTAATGAATAGGATGCAGAGAGTAGTTGTTAATAGGGCTTCATCATTATGGACTAAAGTGCTAAGTGGGGTGCCACAGGGTTCTGGGTTGGGGACGCTTCTATTTAATCTATTTATTAATGATTTGGAAGTGGGTATTGTCAGCAAGGTTTCTGTGTTTGCTGACGACACAAAACTTTGTCGACCATTAAAAACTTCAGAGGATGTGCAATCGTTGCAAGGGGATCTAGATAGATTATCACATTGGGCTGCTAAGTGGCAGATGAAATTCAATGTTGATAAATATAAGGTGATGCATTTTGGACTTAAAAATCCTTGTGCTACTTATACTATAAATGGCTCTGTGTTAAGTGAATCCCTGTTGGAAAGGGATCTTGGAGTTTTGGTGGATAACAAACTTAAAGGTAGCAAGCAGTGCCAGGCGGCAACAGCTAGAGCCAGCATGGTATTGTCTTGTATAAAGAGAGGTATGGATTCAAGGGAGGAAAATGTAATTCTCCCTCTTTACAAATCATTGGTAAGGCCTCATTTGGAATATGCAGTGCAATTTTCGAATTCTGTGTACAAAAAGGACATCTTTGAAATGGAAAGGGTTCAGAGAAGGGCAACTAAATTAATAAGGGGATTGGGGGAGCTTGAATATGAAGAGAGACTGAAAAAGTTACAATTATGTACGCTGGAGAAAAGGCGCTTGCGTGGGGATATGATTACTGTGTATAAATACATTAACGGGCCATACAATAAACTATCTGGGGCATTGTTCACCAATAGAACATGTCAGAGGACACGTGGACATCCCTTAAGACTTGAAGAAAAAAGGTTTAGGCTTCAAGCTCGGAAAGGGTTTTTCACTGTGAGAGCGGTAAAGCTATGGAACTGTCTTCCAGTGGACGTTGTAATGGCAGGTTCATTGGTCAGTTTCAAAAAAAAGCTGGATGAGTTTCTGCAAACAAGGAATGTTGCAAGTTACTGGTATTGATACATAAAGTAGAGTTGATCCAGGGAAATTTCCGATTGCCACTTGGAGTCAGGAAGGAATTTTTTCCCCCTTCATAAATTTGGTGGGGTTTTTTTTGCCTTCCTCTGGATCAACAGTTAGGCAGGAAATGAGGATATTGCTAGATGGGTTGGACTGGATGGACGTATGTCTTTATTCAACCTCAAATACTATACTATACTGTATGTGTCTATATATGTGTGTGTGTTAATTAAAAATCCATTTAATAAACCACTCTTGCCCATCCATATTTTTAGAGCTCCCGGCTTCTTCATGTCTTGTCCTTAGAGAGAACAAAAGTATCACACACGGAACCTGTGTTTCGGACCAGGCAGGGGAACTTTCATACTGTGAGGGAACCTGCAATACCAATCAATGTAAGTTAACAGTATAAATATTATTACTGATTTTTGACACAATTGACAATGCCATATACATAAAAAAATAATAATTTGGAAGTTCTGTATGGAAGTATTAATCAATTAACTAGAGAATAAAAATCAGAAACTTCATAGAACAATAATCTAAAACATTGAATGAATGGGGGGGGGGGGTGTTGCAGGAATCAAGATTACATTAATGTAGTTTATGTGGCATTAGACAGGACAACCTATAGGTGGGATGTATCCTGTCACCTTAATTCAGGTTTACAAACTGGAATGTTCTTCCAACAGATAATCTGCCGAGGCCAATGCAATGGACCACAAGTGTAGCTGTTGTCAGGAGATGAAGACCAGCAAACGAACAGTAAACCTGAGCTGCAGTGATGGAACCAAATCCCAGTACACTTACATCTATGCAGAGGAATGTGGCTGTACAAGCACTCAATCCCCAAAGAATACTCAACAGGGAAAATAGTGATCCAATGAACAAACTGAATATAAGGAACCCAGCAGGAACACCATCTTAATAATCATGTATTTGGTACCCTGTTCCTCTGCTATGCGCAATAAAACCCATCAATTGCTCTTTAATCCAATATTTTATTTGCTTTTATGGCATTTTTAAAACAAACTTTTGGTTATGCAGTCTCTTTCTAAATTAATATTCATCATATTTTAATGATCCCTAGGTACACTGAGTAAATTCTGTACTTGCTTTACCACAATATTATATCCTAAAAAAACACCACAATGTCTTTTTTCTTAATTAACTGTATATTATGATGATGTAGAGATTACCGTGATGTACACCTACATGTACCAAAGCTTGTAACCATAAAAGAATTAACATATAATACATAAGAGCCATCAACGTATTGTAAGTTATATTCTTATAAACAGTGCTTAGCTACAGTATACAGTACCATCAGACACATAATGCATTATAGGGCATGTCCAACCCTAAAACTAAAATGTAACCCCTATATTGTCCCCACTCTGTAGTTTAAAAAAAATCCTTACCTTACATTTCTGCTCCTTATGGTTCTCCTGCAATGCCTTTTCAAAGTCCAGGAAGATGAAGAGTAGAAGCTGTTAGTGATTAATCCTGTGCCTGTTTCTTCACTAACCTCAACAAGGTTTGATGCATGCACAGGGGAGCCCCCCCCCCCAACACACACACACACATACCATCTGGATCCATCCTATGCAGCCGTGGCACCTAGCGTGAAATCCTTTTTGGATAATGTAGGTACCCCCTGACCAACCCCAACTGCTGAAATATTTCTTTAAAAATATTTCAATCAATACTTACAGCCCCTTCCCCCTGCGGCGTCTCCATTGAAAGCAGCCGCATCTGTGATTGGCTGCCTTTCAGCCAATCACAGATGCAGCTGCCAGTCCGGCCCCTGTTTGTGATTTCCTCCAAACAGGGAGCCGTGAGGAGTGTAAGAGCTGTAAGTATCAATCTAAGCATTTTTTTAATGAAATATATCAACGGTTGGGGGTGGGCTGGATTTACCTACCTTATAATAAAAGTCCATTTTCACTGTGAACATGACCTTTAAAACATGTTTATTACAGACAATAATGCATTCTGATATTTAAAATATACAGTAGGGATATTTAAATTCACCTTGGACTTCCATGACCTGTATAAAATTACTTCTTAAGAAGTTGGATCTGACAGAATAGCCCCTTTCTTGGCAATGTGTACCCCGCAAATGAGCGTTCCCGCCACCAGCAAATATTCACCTTTCGGCGTCAAGATTGCTCATTATATTTGGAAAATAATTTTGTAATAAATGTTTTTTAATAATCATTGATATAATATAAAGATGTCTACCCCCAATGTTTTAGCAACATAGACCTATACCTTATTCTGACTGGTTAAAAAGCAAGTAAAAGGGCCCTCAAATAAAAAATTATATACAGATAAACCAGCCCCCAAAACACTTAACTGTAATAGAAGGAAATCTGAAATACATAAGTCTAAACTAAAATGCTGCACATTGTCCTGTTGCCCCTGTTTCTGCTTCCTTGTTCTTCCAGTTAGCAACTATCAGTTATGGTAAGTTAATGACCGAATGCTAATCGCCTAGCTGCCTCCTCTGAGCAAGCTCAAGCTCAGAACCAGCTCACTAAATTTCTCAGTTTCTGTGAGGCATCCAGAGTCATAGCAGGCATACACAATGATTCCAGAGGACAGAGTAGAATATATGAACATATATTAAAGAATGCATTCATTCTAAAATATGTCATTATGAGGGTGGAGTTGTACTTTAAATGGTATCTCCAGTCCAAACAAAAATGTAATTTAATATAAGGCAATCCCTTACCACCGCTAGGTTTCAATTTTCTAAAACTGTCCAGGAATGTACTTACACTACCTGATTCCCTTGTCCCCGGTTGTCCTCTGCTTATCTTCCCTACAGAAGAGCAGAGGGGGCCAGACCAACAGACGCATCTGTGATTGGCTGAGGGGGCTAAGGTAATAGGGAATAAGGTATTGTACATTTCTGGGCTGTTTTAGAATATTTAAAGGATAACTGTATTGCCTCAATGCATTTTATTTTGTTAACTGCTTTAAAACGAGTAAAGGTATGCAGCCCTCCCCATACATTTTAATTCAATTTCAATTAGCTGTTTTGCGAAAGGGGCGTAACAAATTTGTCTGCCTCTAACTTCCATTCAAAGCTGGCATGTGAGAAAACACTCCTCCGCCCACCCTTGATCAGCTTGATTATGTAAGCTGTATCCTAGCAACAGGAAATTTCAAGTTTGTTTGACTGGCAGAGGAGGAGGAGAGAGGTTGCAACAGACATTCCCACGAGCCGATGACAAGTGATATGTTAACCATGGTTCTGGGCCAGTTAGGAGGCGGGCTTTTAGCACTCATCTTTGCTGTGTGATATCTAAGAGAGGGCAGCACGGTTGTAAATGTGAGTAAGCAATTTCAGCTGCTGGAAGTGTGAACACTTAATGGGTGTGATGTTATTTTTTTTGATATTGTTGTCTTTTAAACCTAGCGTTTAGGGTGGAATGGGATTGCCTTACCTAGAATTAAGGCTTTTATTAAAATAAATGTATTTTCAGCCGCCAAGGAATTCAGAGGGAGGGGGGAGAGCTCCACACACTTACAGGGAGATTCAATAAAAGTTCTTATCATTAAAAATGGTGCTAATTTTGCCCCAACCAATCAGATCTTATTTAACATTTGAAAGCTAACATGTGATTGGTTGGGACAAAATTAGCACCATTTTTAACGATAAGAACTTTTATTGAATAACCCTGAGAGTCTCCTACTCAGTTTTTTCATCTTTTATCATGCCCTGCAGGAGAACCATAAGGGGCAGAAAAGTAAGGTAAGGGTTTTTTAACACTACACAGTGGGGTAAATTTTAGTTGGGGGGTGGACATGCCATTTAATTTATACGCATTATGATAATGATTATAAGGGATGTTTAGACTGTATGCATTAGGAATAAAGCTTATTATTATGGATGCTAATCTTTTGAAATATGTGAAATTACAACATTGATAAAATATTGCATGAAGTATTTTTAAAAGGCATATATTATTGGGAATTCAGGGACATTACTAGAAAACCCCTATTAAAAATATAATAGACCCATGTTCCCTGAATTGATTTATGGCAACTGCTAATTTTTATTTTTTACCGAATTTCTACTTATTGCACACACAGATATAATGGCAATGGAAAATTAGATGTTATGTTGGTTAAATTTATAAAGTGCAATGGTGTAATGTGTGCAATAGGTGGCAGTGTGGTAATCACAAATACTTTAAAGTGAAAGCTCAGTGCAAATAAATAAGCTTTCAAGAAAAAAAGAGTACAGTATTTTGTCATTCTAATACAGGGGGCGTAACTAGTGTCTCTGCAACAGGGGCGGGGACTGAAGGGGGCTGGTAACCTGATGATTAGTTGTTTAAAACAGCTGATCACCATGTTAATGAATGGGGCAAGGGTGTAGCAGGGGTTCTTCCAGGGGGGCCCAGACCTGAGAAATTTGTTAGGTGTTGGGGGCTAACTTTACACTTCTGTTCTTATAAAACTAATCTGCCCGTCCAGTAATTTCTCTGTGCTTAAATAAATGCTTCCAAAGTAGTGACTTTTCTACCATTAAACGTGAGAACTGCACATGTTCTACAAAATGTTACCAACGCAGTTGCCACAGCCAATCCAATGTCTCCCTTGTAGTGTATTTTTTGTGTAATTCTGGAATTAAAGACCCTCTGCTGGGTAAACCAACAGGGTACTTATTTACACATTATTTACACAAAGGTGCAATAGCTCTCTATTGCCCCCTTTAGGCAATGCACCAAGCCAATAGCAATTCTCTGTGCATTACAAATAGGTTTTACCCATTCTGAATCTTTAATGCCAGCAATCTACTGGCATTAAAGATTCTGTCTTAAAGAGCCGGTATCGGTGGCTGTGGTGGCTGAGTGATGCAGTTTTTTAGCATACTGCCCTAACCTCCTTTAATTTGAGTATAAATTTTGGTTTTGTTCTCCTTTAACCTCTCAGGTTAACGAACACGTTAATGCACATTAGTTATTAATGCCACGTGCCTTTCACCCAACTGATGTACAGAACACAGGCTTGTAAGGTTGCTTGGGACACTAAAGAGGAAAGTCTGGACTTTTGACAGAGGAGGGTTCTGGCTTTTGGACAGAGGAGGGATCCTGGAATTGGGAGAGAGGGGGGCCTTGGGACAGAGGGGGGAATCTGGACTTGGGACTGTGGGGGGACTCTAGATTTGGGATAGTGGGGGGACTTGGGACAGAGGGGGGACTCTGGACTTGGGACAGAGGGGGAACTCTGGAATTGGGACAGAGGGGGGACTCTGGACTTGGGACAGAGGGGGACTCTGGATTTTGGACAGAGGGGGACTCTGGCCTTGGGACACTAAAAGGGGGCTCTGGCCTTGGGACATGGAGGATGGGGGCTATGGCATTGATACACTAAGGGGGCACTCGGGCCTTTTAGCTCTCGTTAATCTAACTGGCTTAATGTCTAGTGTTTTAATAAAGGCTGACCGCACAATCAGCTGTTTTAAATTTCTACCATTCCATTACCTGTGTTTTAAACAGCTGATCCCACACACCTTTACTACATACACACAACAGCTGATTGCGTTAACTTTCCTGCACTAGGGAGAGGAGTGGGCTTTGTGTTAGGGGGCAAGGCCATGAAACTTGCAGTAGGGCCTGGGCCCCTGCAGTTTAACTAGTGCCTTTAACTGATTATGTCATATTGAATTGGACTTAATAACATGTTTCTGACAATTCTTCTATGTTAATAGCTTAATAAGGCAATAGACGGGAAATTATTTCACAGCATAAAGATTCCCAGTTCTCTAAAGCAGATTCTCTTCATGCTTAAACCACCATTTTTTTATTGTGCGTGCAAAATGATTTTTCTGTTCAAGTTTTTGTACCCTAGCCATTCCAGTTACTGTGAGAAAATGAGCTTTTATACTTTTATAACAATTAACATTTTTAGAGATAGTTCATGGTTCCTCACAGTTCCAAAAATTTGGCATTGGTGGAGCCTAAACATGCTTTACCTATGGTCTTCCTAGACATGCACCAGCATGCCAAGCCCCAGTCCCAGCCAGACTGCCCAAACCAGGCCCATCCTGTTATTTTATATGTGATAGCAAAAAATAGTAAGTAATGCTAAATCGGCGTCAATTTCTAAAGCCGCAACATTTCTTACTTGTGGCATTTCCGCAACATTTCCCGGCCTGATGAAGGTTTACAATTTAAATTATCGGGTCAAATTATTGTCCAGAACAAGGCGGAAGGTAAAAGCTACAGTAGTGAATGGGCATCTTAAGTTTCTTAAAAATAAACTAACTTTTTTCTTTAATACTGTAGTTAAGAGCAACTGCAGTCCATGGTGGTCACAAATCTCTTTTTATTATCTACTGTCTATCCACCAAAAATTCCACCAATTATTTCATCAACTTTTGCCTTTAATTTGTGTCATAGTTGGCAATATAGGCGCACATTTAGAATGCTGTGAAGTAATTTTATAGCTACATTTATCTACCCTTAAAGATTTTTGTTTAATGCTATTTAGTTTACCCCATTTCAGTAGAAAGTTTTTACTTTATCTTGCTGCAACACCTTTCTCCATCTTGCTGCACCAAAATATTTGGTGAAAAGTCAGCATGGTGTTTATTAAGCTTCAATATGACATTTCAACACAAACAAAATTGAACAAAATAATTTTCCTAAGATTATTTTAATCCTCCCCTACAGCATTATAGAATGAAGAAACAGAAGAAACAGGCATTATGGGGAAAATACAACATTTTTCTGTTTATTTGTCCTGTTATGTACAAGGATAACTTTACAGACCAAGGGGGCTTGTGGCTATGTCAGATATGAAATATTTTTTGTGCAACTCCACAAGCAAGGACCACATTTTTAAAAATAGTTAGCATATTATGGAATAATTTCATCTCATTTTAATTTTACACCTTTTAGAAAGAAATATTATATTTAAATATGAATAGATATAAGTGAAGAAACAACCCATTATTTTGTAAAGTACTTTCTGTTCAATGCATTTTTGTTCCTTAAGCAGTTGCGTTGTCCACTGTAAACATTCGTTGTAAAACAATAGAATGGTTTATTGGCTGAGCAATGAGCCTACAATTATAAATTATTTAAAAAGCAATAAGATCCATTGTTAGTGACCTCCTTAGACACTTTTCTGGGTCAGTGTTTCTTTTATAATACTTTTTTTTTTCAGTGAGACAATGGTTGTAGGATGATTTTAAAAGTTTAGCTTAACCATAATAACTGTGATTATAAAAACTGTATATATGCAATATAACCAGTTTTAATAGAGCTATTGGGGAGAATTAAATAGGAATAATAAGAGCAGTATGGTGGTTTAGTGCAGGGGCGTAACTGCGAGATTGGAGGTCAGGCCCCTGGCCCACCCCCCTTCACGGTCATGGGGGCGGTGGTCACGCCACTGGTTGATATAACTTCCAATAATAACTTTGTGCGCTGGGTCCTGGGTTCAAATTCATCCTTAGCTATATCCGCAAGTTTTTTTTTCCCTTTGCTATGGGTGTCTAACTGGTGGTTTCCCCCATAATCATAAAAACATACTGCTATTGTAGGTTGTGTGTAGTGTCGGACTGCCCTACAGGGTTAGAGGGGGATCCCCCAGTGGGGAGAGAGAAAAAAAAGAGAAAACTGCTAAAATGTAAAAAGAGAACTAATGGGATAGTAAAAATGCATTTTGATAAACAAGAGGATTCAGTAGGAGTAAGATAGATATGTAAGTTAGTGAAAATAAAAACATGACATTTTAGATGGGCCCCTTATTTCGTCCTGGTGGGCACCTGGTCTTAGATTTCCTGGTGGGCCCCAACAGTCTAGTCCGACACTTGTTGGGTGTAATGCTATACACTTCAGGGCAAGGCCTAATGTGTATTGATGAGTAAATGGTAATGTTTAATAAATATAATTGTAAGGGTCCATTACCATGGCATTTTTTGGTTTAACGAATGTTAAAATAGGACCCAATATTTGCAGAAAAACTATTAAATTAAATCAAAAACATTATTAGAATTAGACTGAAGACCCTAGTGATACAGTACATGTTGGCTTCAAAGCATGGTGAGAAGAATTGCTTGGTGAATTAATACAATAAAAGTCCCCCTGGAAGACATGGGGGATTATTTAAAAAAGACTGCTATTTCTTCTATTATTTTTTTCAGCTGTCACTCTGGGTAAATCTCCCGTACGTGATTCAATATTGCATTTGAAGCCGTGGGTTATTCCCTTTTGGGGATCATTATGCTATTAGCCAGCATTAAAATCTCATGTTAAAAGTAGTACAAAAAGTAGTACAAATAGCCAGTGCTAAAATGCCGTTTTAGTCATCTTTTTCTCAATTTGGCTGAGAAAAGTTTGTATGTTTTGTTTCAATCAGGGAGGGAGGAACATTCTTAACTTAGAATGTTAGATTATAAGAATTTATGCAATTCTTTGGATGCAAAAATGTTCTCTAATAAGAATTATGGGTTAAAATATTTTTTACCCCATTGCGCTTTTTATCTTTTTGGTGGGTTTTTTTTTTTTTTTCTTCCTATCTATCGAAACCCATTTTGATGCTATTCAAATGTAACTAACCTTCTCTAATACCTGGTGGAGCATGATACTGACTCTATAATTAGATTTGTTCATGGTTTTTAATGTTAAACTATCAATATCATAAATATTCATACCAAAAAAAATTGGTATGAATGGTGGATTTGGAGTTGTACAGGTGCAATTAGGCATAACTAATTTTTCTGTGAAATAATTGGTATTATCCGAATCACAATCAGTTGTGTGCAACTACCAGCCTACCGATTGGTTTATTGATTGTATGTTGGTTGGGGGGGAATATACCCATGTGTAGCAGCATGTCTTAGTGATATTCAAATATGTTTGTAATGGCTCTGGTCCAGATCTTACCCATCTGTTCATCCAGCTTCTCTCTATTACGTATCCAGATACACAGATATGTCTTTGGAAACAGCTATGGATCTAAGAGAGAGATTAATAAAGGATACAGTAAGGAGATAATTGAGTGAGCATGTAGAATAGCAAGAAACAAGATCAGAGAGGAACTACTGAGTGAGAAAAAGAAAAGTAATTTGCAACAGAATACATCTCGGAATTCGATCAGATAAAACATATACAGGGTTATTCAATAAAAGTTCTTATAGTTTAAAATGGTGCTAATTTTGCCCTCAACCAATCAGATGTTAGTTTTCAAATGTTAGATAAGATCTGATTGGTTGGGGCAAGATTAGCACCATTTTAAACTATAAGATCTTTTATTGAATCTCCCTGATATTTTATAAAAACTTATCTATACTATAAAAATATTAGATGGAGAAACAAGAGGAAAAAAACAGTCTATGCTGGCCAGATAGACAACAAAATAATAAGAGGAAAGGATGTTATAAATGCAGTGCAGGTGTATGTAGAACCTGTGAATTCCTTAAAATAGGAAAAACTTTAAATCCAATGTCACTAGAAGGGAGTATCAGATCTCTGATTATTATTAATTGTAATACAAAATTGGTTGCCAATTTGTTATCCTGTTTAAAGTGCCAAAAACAATATGAAGGGAGAACTACAAGACAACTGAAGGAATTAGTGAGAGAGCACCTAAATAGTATAACAAATGGAGACCAGAGATCTCCAGCATCGTCAATTGTCACATTGACGACGCTAAGCAATCCTGGCCCTCTTGCTTTCCCCACCTAACTTCCTCCTTCTCCCTCTAGCAGTGGACGAACACTAGCACCCATAAGGATGGTCACTTCCTTGACTTGGTCTTTACTAAAAATCTTTCTGTCTCTCAGTTTGCTAGTAACTCCTTCCCACTCTCGGTTCACAATCTAATTACTTTTTCTACCACCTACTTTCCCCTCTCCTCTGACCGCTCTGCGTTTTTTTCTATGGGTAACACTATTTTGTATAATAAAAGCTCTCCTTTTTGTATTAATAAAGTTTATTGACAAGACCGGGAGCCTTTGACTTATAAATGGACCTTCTGACTGCAAGCTTACTTTTTTGTATAAATAAAGTTTATTGACAAGACCGGGAGTCTCTGACCTATAAATGGACTTGCTGGTTGCATGTACGTCACAGCCTGAGGAAGCTCCAATCAGAGTGAAATGTGTAGCTAGTGACGTAACCAGAAGAAGTATGGACCAGATAGCAGCACGAGGGTAACGGTACCAGCTATACACCACCAAGGGAGTGTACTCGGTAAAGTACTGATCGCAGGGGAATGTGCTATTCTCTATACGACACGGATGCCATATAGTGCCCGGAGGACCAGATGCCTATTAGAAAGATAAGTCCATTTACAACCCTGAGAGGTGGTAGCGTATGCTTATATGGCTGGTGTACCCCTTGCAGCCCTTCTCTACGGACACTCTTCATTCCATTAATGCTCCTCAGGATTTTGCAGACTACTTCAGAAATAAAATAGATGATATCCCTACTCTAATTCCTACACCCCAAGACAACTCTCACCTTCTTTTGCCTGCCCCACCTCCTGCAGTTCTGGAATCTTTTACCCCTGTCACCCAGTCATGCCCTCCTTCTTACTCAGACACTGCACTAAAATCCTTTCCCCTGCTCTTGCTCACATTTTTAATTCCTCCCTGACCTCTGCGATTTTTCCTGCTGCCTATAAACTTGCGTGTATCAAACCTCTTCTTAAAAAACCCTCTCTGGACCCTACCTGTCTGTCAAACTACCGGCCTGTCTCCCTTTTACCGTTTGCTTCAAAACTCTTAGAACGTCTCTTCTCTACATGCATTACTAAATACCTCCATGATAATAACTTATTGAACCCGTTGCAATCAGGAATCCCGACTGGGTCATTCAACTGAAACGGCCCTCTGCAAAGTCTTAAATGACCTACAAGCTGCCAAAGCCAAAGGACAGTTCTCTGTCCTCATTCTCCTTGACCTATCGGCTACCTTTGATACTGTGGACCACTCTCTTCTTATGCAGATTCTATATTCTCTGGGCATCCAAAATATTTCACTGTCTCTTTTGCTAATAAGACTTCCTCTCCTGTTCCACTTAGTGTGGTGATCCTTCAGGGCTCCGTTTCAGAACCCTTGCTGTCCTCCCTCTTCTCTCTGGGAAAAATAATAAGTTCTTTCGGTTTTAAGTATCACTTATATGCTGATGATAACCAAATTTACTTGTCCACCCCCGCGCTAAACCCTGAAGTTCAATCCCAAATCTCTAAATGTCTGCTCTCTATATCTTCCTGGATGGCGCACCACTGCCTTAAACTCAATCTATCCAAAATGGAATTAATCATTCCCCCCCTAAACTGGGACCTAGCCCACCATTCTCCATCTCTATTGACAATATGGTCATTAATCCAGTTGAATCTGCACGCTGCCTTGGAGTGATCTTTAACTCCTCTCTTTCCTTCCATCATCTCATTAACAATGTTGCTAGGACCTGTCGTTTTCTCCTTCGCAATATTGCAAAGATCTGCCCTTTTCTCTCTTTCTCCACTACTAAAATGCTCATCCATGCCGTTATAATCTCCCATCTCGACTACAGTCTCTCATCTCTCTTCTCTCCAGTTTATCTTAAACTCAGCAGCTCGGATAATCTTGCTCTCCTGCAAAAGAGAACCCGCAACCCCAATACTTCAGTCCATAGGGTGGCTTCCCATCAAACAAAGAATCATATTCAATACCCTGCTTTTAACCTTTAAATCCCTTCACTCTACTGTACCTCCTTACTTATCTTCCCTCTTGGTCCCTTTGCGCCTCGCAAGGAAATCTTCTCCACAGACCCCCAACTAACACTGCTGCCTCCCGCCTTAAACCATTTCCCTTGCTGCTCTCTACCTTTGGAACTCTCTTCCTCTCTCGCTTAGCCTGGTCACATCCATTAATGCTTTCAAATCTAGCCTGTCCTCCTACCTTTCTGAGCATCAGCACAAGTAATGATTGTTAGCCCTTTTAAGCACTTTGTACCCATCCCCCCACTTGTACCTGTATGTTGTCCCCCCCACTTAGATTGTAAGCTCTTCAGGGCAGGGATCTCATTCCTAATGTGTCTAGGCTTGTTGCACTTACCGTATATACATTTATACATAATTTATATATATGCTTTCTTAGCCGATGTATGAAATTGTATTTAACTTAATTTTTAGCTATCTGTATAATGGTTTGCATTTATCCCCTTGTTTGTATACTCTGTATTTCATAATGTACAGCACTGCGTACCCAAGTGGCGCTTTATAAATAAAATTATCCATACATACATACAGTAAGGAGACATTTCTGTGTAAAAACTGCCTAAAACTGGGAATAGAGAGGATAAAAAATAAAATCAGAGTAGGGGATATTCTACCTAATATAAACAAAAGGGAAGCCTTCTGGATACTTAATCTACAGTTCATAATAGAAGTAAATCTTCTGCACCACTATTTAATGATTATTATGCCTGCTGGGTGCAGCTATGGTGTTACAGTCTGTGACAAAAAATCCAAGATATACAAATCAGCAGTGCACACCAGTATTTTGGTAAACAAACAAAAAGTGTTTATTCAACACATTAGTGTAACGTTTTGGTGTCACACGACACCTTCATCAGACATCATCATCTAATCTACAGTACAAACACGCATACCAAGTGGGCTAAAGTCATGTTGGGATATATATCTCATATCTATATTTGTTTAATATATTCTCAAAAATATTAACCAATTAGAAACTTTCACTAGGCATATGTACAAATAATAACACTAGTTTGATGTATATACTACGAACCTTTGGCTAGTGTGTACTAAGAGATTTAAAGGAGGAAAAAAAAGAAACATACAGATATTTCCCCTTAAATTTTTGAAATTGCTTTCCTTATTAAAAGTCATGAGGTTCCACATAGTGACAGAGCAAAAACAACATAGTAACATAAGGAGTTAACGTATTGGAATTGTTTGTCATTTCCATGAGATAGCAACATAAATAAACCATAAACATAAAATAACCATATCATTTTTCTAAGTGACCAGCCAGACATTTTCACTGTATATCCAGTGTACAGTACGCCCCTTTATGTGTCTTTATTGCACATTTTGATTTCAATTGAGGTTACAGGAAAAAAATAAAAATTTTAAAACCTTTTGAAAAAGTTTGAAAACTTTTGAGTAGAGTAATAATTTTTAAAGGGCATGTCCACTGCAGTGTATTCTTTCACTCCTGAACCATGCAAAATCTCAGTTAGCCTGCATGAAAGCTATAATCTTCTGCAGCATTCAGGACATGATGGGGGGGTTCTGAAATCATGCAGGATATCTCCTTGTAAAAAGCACTTTTAGGCAGGGGTTTTTGCCTATGATAAATACAAAATTTTGATACTGGGGCTGGACATGCTCTTTAATGTCAAACATTTCTAGCCTTTTGTGTGTGATTCTACCCCATGTGTAGTCCTACTTGTGCCCCACCATGCTTTTTAAAAATCAAGTAAAGTATGCAATAAAAATCTGGTAGCTCGCTGTTTTCTTATGGACTAGATGATGTCCAGCTGATTAGGAGACGGGGTGTTTCTGTCATTGGTAAACCAGTATTGGACATTGAGGACTCCCCATTGGATGGTACCACCTTTGTATGTATTCAAGCTTTTATAATACAAGTATATTTCAATATGTCATCAATATGCCTGCTTATTTACATACATAACAAATTTAATTCAGCAGGCTTTTGTTTTTATTAAGCTAAAGAGGGGGAAATTACTCAAACAATGCTGCTAAGAAAGAGACCAAGTATTCACCCGTACACAATGACTTATTCTTCATAGTGTGCAGACATACATAGCATTGTGTTGCAAAGATTTAAAAGTTCTTTGACCTGCCCTGCAAGATCCAGACTTTTAGTTATCTCAGTTGGCATCCAAATATTTACCAGCACAATTATATGGCAATTAAAATATATTACGGTCACATTAAACTTTACCTGCTTTAACATCAAGGTGTGTTAACATGTATTGTCGGAGATTTACACTTTGACAGCAACAAACTCATTGTGTCTTATTGACTTATTGTGAATATGTTCTCCTCCTAGTACTCTGTCTTCTCCCCACAATCATTAAGACATAAATTTATAAATTAGATATATAACAAATTGAGACAATATTATAAAAAACAGCCGGTACAGCTCTGCATATATAATGTAACATAAAAAAAGAAAAAAAGTACAACAGTTAAAACATTTAGAACAGTTAAAACACTTGCACCCCCATGGCTGCCAGTACGGAAAACACAAGACAGCTAGAGATGTCCGAACTTCGCAAAATCCGGTCCACTCGAGGAGCCGCGAATTTTAGAAAAAATTAGAAAATTTGAAAATCCATGAGCGGACCCATTAAAACCTATTAAAATGAAAGTTCTGCAAAATCTGCATTAAAATTGGTCTAAATATCCTTCATATCACTCAGGGACCTGGGTAATGACCTTGGAAATAGGTATCAATGCCTACAATACCTAAAACTTCCAGTCCACTAGCGTGAATTTCAAATGCGCTCGAGTCTTCTTCACTCTTCGAAAATACGAGGATTCTTCGAAAATACGAGGATTCTTCGAAAATACGAGGATTCTTCAAAAATACGAGGATTCTTCAGAAATATGGACCCGAACATGGGGCTTGCTCCGTCCAAAAATGAGAAAAATCTGCGAAATTTAGAATTTACAAGGATTTCTCCTATTTTCCCGTAAATTTCAAAAAATTTCAAAACGTGGTTCGGAAAAGTTCGGAAGGCGGAAAACCGGAAAATCCGCGATATTCGCCATTTGCGAACAAGGTAAACCCGCCGTACATCCGGGTTCAGATCCGCTAACTGGGCCATCACTAAGGTCAGCTATTCCAGTATATCAAACTGAATCTCACCATTTGTATATATCTATCAATAACATGGCTCACAATAACATGTATCACAGATACATAAAAATTATTGATGTCAAACAGTCAAAGAATTTGTGCACAGTAAGTCTCTCAGTGCACCCATCTTTAAATGTTTGGAGGTTACTGGGGTAAGCACAGATAGACTTACTCCGTGCATGGATTCTTTGACTGACTTGACATTAAATTCTATTTTTTTATATATGTGTGATGGTGAAGAGAGCCATGTTATGACTAGATATTTACACAAATGGTGAGCTTGTGTAGAAAAGTTAAAGTTACATATTGTACCTTTATAAATATGCCTCATTATGAAAATGCCGGCATTTTCCCTGTGAATAGGCACATCCTACACTCTGATAGGATGGTGCCCTTGGACGCTGGTGCCGTACGCTCGTTTGCGTCCATTGCGTCATGATGCCAAGTGACGTCACTCATACTGCGACTCTGGTTAGACCGATATATAAGGAAGTTGACCGGACGGGATAGATAGCAGCGCAGGAAGCTCCATTGATCCATTAGGATGGAGCGAAACGCATCCTGTGTCCCTAACCTGCCCTTTTAATCTCTGTCTCACTCTTGCCACGCCGGTTTGTCTCGGTAGCAGAACCAGTAGGTAGGGCTGTAACCCATGCACAGTGCTTTTGACTTATAATGACTTGCACACAGTACCCTATGATTGAGGCATGTTTTTAATCTTGTTTTTTCTTATTGTGATAAATAAAGGTTGTTTTGCATTGCATATCAGTAAAAAAGTGCAGGCAGTTATTCTCTTTCTCTCTCTCCATATTTTGGAAGATGTGGATCTGAGGGACAAGGTTGGTCAAATCCCGTCAATGACAGCTAGGAGGAGGAGGAATCTAAAGGATTTGTTTTCCACAAGATACTTTAAAGGGCATGTCCACCCCCAAAACTAAAATTTAACCCCATACTGGCCCCACTGTGAAGTTAAAACAAATCCTTACCTTACATCTCTGCTCCAAATGGTTCTCTTGCAGTGCCTTTTCAAAGTCCAGGAAAGTAAAGAGTAGAAGCTGTCAGTGAGTCATCCGGTGCCTGTTTCTTCCTCAACCTCAACAAGGTCTGTGACTTGCACATGGGAGCCCTTTACCCCCTCCCCCTCCCACCATCCGGATCCATCCTCTGCGGCCGTGGCACCTAGCGTGAAAAGCTTTTAGGATAAGGTAGTTACCCCCTGCCCAACACTAACTGCTAAAATATTTCTTTAAAATGTTTAGATCGATTCTTAGAGCCCCTTCTCTCCCGTGGCATCTCCATTCAAAGCATTACAGACACGACTGCCAGTCCAGCCCCTGTTTACGCCACAGGAGTGTAAGGGCTGTAAGTAACAATCTAAGCAATTTTTTGAAGAAATATATCAGTGGTTGGGGGTGGGCAGGGGGCACCTACCTTATCCTAAAAGTTTATTTTCAGGGTGGACATGCCCTTTAAGCCTTGCACTTCACATTTATCTTCCTAGCTAGGGGTTAGTCCCAAAAAGGGAAATAGGAAATGTGGTAGGTGTGTAGCATGTAGGTATATGAAAGAAGGTAACACGTTTAAAGTGTGTGTGTGGGGGTTAGGTTAGGTGAAATCATTAATTATCTGCCAAAGTAAACAGGTAGTCTACATGTTAGAATGTGAATGTGGGTCCGAGTATGTGGGTGAGACCAAAAAGGCACTCACAAATAGGATACAGAAAAACATAAGGGCCACAAAAAATAAGGAAGTGGGGAAAAAAGTGCTATGTACATGGGACCAATAAATAGTTCAATTTTAGGGGGATGTTTTAGATCTTAATGGGTAAAAGAGGTGGTGATATAGTGAAAAAACTCCAGCCATGTGAAAGCAGGTGAATCTATAATTTAGGCACACTAAGTCCAGGTGGCCTGAATGATGTTATAAATTATGATTGCTATCTATGAGCTTTTTGGAGTATCCAGAAGTGTCATGAAGCATGATTGCAATTTATAAGTATCCAGAAGTGTCACAAAGTATGCTTGTTATTTATAGGAGTTTTGGAGTAGCCGGAAGTGTTGTATATAAAGCCATGTCAATTTTGAGAAAGTAGAAGTTATTGATAATTTGTAGGAATGTGAGTAAAAGTCATGTATGGCTAAGAATAAATAATTCATATGCTGATAATTCATATGCTGTATCAGCATGGATAGTTAATAGTATCCTATAAACCATGTGGAGTGGTCATTATATATAAGGTAAGGTGCAAGATTGTAAATGTGCAAGAAATATGTGGATCATCCCTTTAAAGAAAGTACTACACCAATAATAATAATAATAATAATAATAATAATAATAATAATGTTTGCTGAGGACACAAAACTTTGTCGACCATTAAAAACTTCAGAGGATGTGCAATCGTTGCAAGGGGATCTAGATAGATTATCACATTGGGCTGCTAAGTGGCAGATGAAATTCAATGTTGATAAATGTAAGGTGATGCATTTTGGACTTAAAAATACTTGTGCTACTTATACTATAAATGGCTCTGTGTTAAGTGAATCCCTGTTGGAAAGGGATCTTGGAGTTTTGGTGGATAACAAACTTAAAGGTAGCAAGCAGTGCCAGGCGGTTGATCCAGGGAAATTTCCGATTGCCACTTGGAGTCAGGAAGGAATTTTTTCCCCCTTCATAAATTTGGTGGGGTTTTTTTGCCTTCCTCTGGATTAACAGTTAGGCAGGAAATGAGGATATTGCAAGATGGGTTGGACTGGATGGACGTATGTCTTTATTCAACCTCAAATACTATATACTATATATACTATATATAGATAGCTAGATAGACAAATGATAGGCAGATAGATAGAGATAAATAGACAAGTATAGATAGATAGATAGGTATAGATAGATAATAGAAATGTAATAGATAGATGATAGAGAGACAAAGACAGACAGTGGCATTGCCCAGGTTCTCCCTACATATTCCCCAGTAGTGTGTGGGACAGTGTAAATTCATCACTGTGTATGCACGTCTCAATGGTTGGTGGGCCTGATGTCTCGTTTCCTACCCCATGTACCCAGTCTGACACTGGTTTGACAAGCTTTTCACCAGTGTCTTTGTGCTAACCATTGTCAATTTGCCAACCATTTTAGTAATACCTGTGTGCCAATCATTTTGCTAGTTCAAGTTACCAAGGATTTTTACAGTCTAGGTGCCAACTATTTACCAGTGCCAGTTTAGCAAGGATTTGACTGTATATGTGCAAAGCATGTCACCAGTGGGGCAAGCATTTTACCTGTCAATGTGCCGAGCCTTTAACCATTGTCAAAGTACCAAGCCTTTTACCAGTGTCAGTGTGCCAAGCCTTTTACCAGTGTCAATGTGCCAAGTCTTTTACCAGTTCTGATGGGAGACGGAAGATTTCGTGATTTTTCAGATTAAAAAGCAGTGAACTACTTACTGGGAAAGTTTCCAGTGTTCATCATTTAATTGTTGTTAGATGCACTTCATGAAGATACACAATTGAACCTAGAAAAGGGTAAATTTCCTTACGTTACACTGACCATAATACTGACTTTAGGAACTGACATGAATTCTACTCCAGTAGATGAAATATCTTTTTTCCTAAGGCATCTTCTTTGTAAATGAATGCTGCTTAGGTTTATGTACAATAACTGTATAATCTTTTCAGTGCTTTTCAGGAGTACATGTCTCATTTTTTTGTATCCTTCTAATATCTAATCTGGTAATGTTTAGATTAGAAATAAATTTATGATATTATGATTTCTCATTAATCAAGAAATGCCTGTTTATTGATCGTTTTTGGAAGGGAAAATCCTGGAAACACAAGTGTATTCTTTCTGAGGAACTGTAATTTATTCTGGAAGTAACTTCTTTTTAGCCCATATGGAAAAATTCACGTTCAAGTAAAAACCATTTTGCTGGAAGTGAAAGTTTATTCTTGATCAATAGAACTGTGAATGCTGAAAGTAATTATTTCATTTGTTAACCCACTGTTATTATGGAGATACCAGAAATTCATCTAATATATTTTTTTTGTTTAGGACTTGCCAGATCTGGAAGAAGTGGATGTTAATGAACTCTCTCCAGATGATTTCTATATTAGAAAGGTAGTTTTGTTTTACTATGTTTTAGACTATATATTGGTTTTAGGAACTGGTAAAATTTGCATTATTGAATTCCATAATAATATGGGAGGTTGTAGTAATTTTTCCAACCTCCATTCTATTTTTCTTTCGAAGCAGAGTTGTCAGCTGTTAAATTTTTGCTTGTACACTTCCAATCTTAGTCTTTCCACCAAAATCATTCTCCTGCCTTTGCACGTGCAGGAAGAATAACCTACATGTTTTAATCACAAAAAAGATTTGTTTTTTGCTATATTTTTGCTGAAGAAAATCAAAGAGAACTTTATTTGATTAACCCAGTATTTTACAGTTCAGGTATCTTAGCAGAGAGAAACTTACAGGTCTTTCCTTGCTTCCAGTTTCCAAACTGTTGTCTGCCTTTTTATACCTAATGTCTCCCAGAGTGCTTTGCATGGAAAGTACAACAATATTCAAAATAATACAAAATAATTCTTTCTAGAACATTTCATAACAACAATGTAATGTCACAAACAGACTTAATAAAGAGATTACACAGATAAAAGAAAACAAAAACAAATAACTACTTTATAAACTAAATTAGCAGATCCATGTGCACATCTGACAATTATTAAAACAAACCTATGTGCTTAAAGGGCATGTCCACCCACAAAATCACATTTGATATTCTGATAGAGAAGCCTCCAAAACCCTAAGATTGTTATACTCACACTACTTAAAACTGAAAACAAAGCTAATTATTCTGCCTGATAACACATTTCACCTCCTGGTTGAACCGGAGTGACAGCCATGATGTATGATGTCACGGCCCATGACTAATGAGTCTACCTAATGTTTAATAAAGTGTAAACACAGCAAAAAGAAAATACTTGCTACTGTACCTAAAAAGATTCAGTATGGCTTTTAACCCTAGCATTGTGATGTTGTAAACAGAGTTGGTTTTCATGCCTGTGTACAATTTGGGATAGGCAGAAAGAAAAAGAAGGAACAAGAGCCAGATAAAGGGGGATTGTGCTGGCCAACAAAAATAGAAACTATAGAGAAAGGATCTATTCCTACAGTCACATAAGTAAAACAACATTTTTACCAACACACCCCCCTTAAAGTAATTGTCTATAGGTAAATGAACCCACTAAACTGCAATAGTTTTTTTTAAACAAGTTTTATTTATAAAATGATTCAGTTCAGTACATTTGCAGTATATAACATTAGTTCCATATGTAACTGTACATTTGTATTTTCTGTATTTGAGAGAAAGAAAAAGGGGAAGTGGGAGCAGTAGCTTAGAAGTGGGGGGTGAGGAGAGAGGGAGAGAAAGGGGGGGGAAGGCTTCTCATGTTTGGTGTGTAGGTTGTTTGAGTTGAGGGGTGGTCTTTTGGGTTGAGTTAAGCGTTTAAGGGGGTGTATCTATATCTGTATCTTTCAGACTACTTGAAGGGTGCTGAGAGTGTATAGGAGTTTATCCTAATTGTTGTGGATGGTCAGATATGTTTATGCCCATGTATTCATACCTCTGCTTAGGTATATGAGTCTGATTAATGGTTCCGCACTTGGGCGCCTGTTGGGACATCCAAGTAAGTACTATAGTCCGTCTAGTATAGAAAAGGGAACGTAGTAATTTAAGGTGTGTGTTTGTCCATTCTGCGGCTCCATTAACTCCCAAGATGCATAGTCCAGGGTCCGGTGGTACCGGTATGTACCGGAGTATCTGTGTTAAGGTTCTTAGTACCCTATTCCAGAAGGCTGAGATCTTTGGGCAAGTCCACATCAGATGCCAAAAATCTGCTGATGATTCATAGCATGATGTGTACTGGGGTTTCTTTGCACATGAATATAGGATTACTCTAAAGGGGTCTTGTAACTATGCCTTCCATAAATGGCAGTGCCTGCAGATAAACACTGTATAGACCTCTATAACACAACCAAGTATTTGCCCATGGCACACTTGTACAAGTAATCAATTACCCCATATGTTAGTGAAAAATACCACTTATAGGTATCAAATCATTGAATCCAGCACTCAAAACAAGATTTCACAATATTCAATCAGACCTGCTGAGGCTTTGGGCATTTGAATTGTTTTAAATTTGGTTTGCGCACGGCCTGAGCCCCATAACAGAGAGAGAAGTATACTTTGTAGTGTTGTGAAAAAGGTCTTGGGTATGGTAATAGTTGAATGTTGGAGGGTATAGCGAATATAGGGAGAAGTATCATTTTAATTAAGTTGACTAGACTTGACCTAGTAAATTTATTGGGCATTGTTTCCATATTTCATCTTTGTTTGATACCCAATCTAACAGAGAGTATACATTGTGCTCAAGAAATTGTTCTGGTGTTTGGGTGATGGTGATACCTAGGTATTTAAAATTTTGGACTACGGGACCAACCGAAGCACTCTTGGTGGTAGTGTAATGTTGTGGTCTAGAGGGAATAGAGCTGATTTACTCCAGTTGATGTGTAGTCCAGAGATGGGGCTAAATTTGGAGATTATATTGTGACTTGTGATCAGGGATTGGTCAGGGTCTGCCAAATATAGAATCAGGTTGTCAGCGTAGAGACTAGTGAGGTTTGTGCTCCCAGGGTGAAGCCTTCGATCGAGTGGTTTGTTCTGAGCTGCATTGCAAGGGGTTCTATGGCTAAGGTAAATAGATATGGGGAAAGTGGGCATCCCTGTCTTGTGCCTCTGTGGAGGTTAAAAGGTTGTAGTTTGTTCCATTGATTAGGTTTGTGGCTTTAAGTTGAGCATATAGAAGCTGGGTCCATTTAATGTATTTAGGGCCGAATCTGAATTTGTGCATACATTGCCACAGGTGTGGCCATTCGACTGAATCGAATGCTTTTTGAGCATCTAAGGAGAGCATTATGCGAGTACCAGCATTGACGTGGCCTACTTTGCAGTGAATGAGTGTTTTTCGAATGCTAATTGATGTAGATTTCCGAGATCACTTTTTTCAGTCTGTTTGCGAGTATTTTGTAATCTATGTTAAGTAATGAGATAGGTCTGTATGATCCACAATCTAGTGTGTCTTTTCCGGGTTTAGGGATTAGTGTGATATGGGCTTTGTACATTGAGGGTGTGAGGGACTGGTGCTCGGTTATGAGTTGTAGTATTTGTGGTAGAATCTGTTCACTATATTTTTTGTATATTTCATTTGGTATGCCGTCTGGTCCAGGGGGTTTACCATTTGATATTTCTCCTATTGCTTTTATAATTTCTGTTATTGTGATGTCTGCTTCTAATTGGGCTCTTTCATTATGGGTAAGTTTGGGAGTCTACGTTAGCTAGATATGTTCTTAGATGTGTTGGTGTTGAGTTCTGACTGATATACTGTAGCTTTTGGTAGAATTGTGTAAATATTTGTAGGATATCGGGTGTGTTTGTGGCTGTGTTGCCGTTGGGGTCTTTAATTGCTAAGATGTTATTGGTATCTCTTTGGCCATGTGCTAGTTGGGCTAATAGTTTAGCTGATTGGTTCCGTGTTTGAAAATACTTTTTCTTATTAAAGAACATTTTCCTCTGTGTTTTTTCTGTGATGGCGGTGTTGTACAGTGTTATATTCCAGTTGGTTTTGGTTTGTTCTGTGGGATTTTCTGTGTATTTTTTTCAGCTTCTAAGAGGTGGATCGTTCGTTTTCGGATTGGGAGGTTTTGTGTTTTATATATTTGATTTGATAGTGCTATTAAGGTGTCCCCTTATGAAAGCTTTAAAGGTGTTCCACTGGATTAATGGGATACAGGTGAGTGGTTAAGTGAGAAGTATAGTTCAATGTGGTCTGGAATGGGGTCTGGGGAGGGAAAGAGAGTAAGCCAGAATTGGTGGATTCTTCTGACATCCGCGCCGCACTCCATTGTAAAATATATTGGAGAGTAATCTGAAATCCTTCTAGGGAAGTGGGATATCTGAGTTATCTGTGGGCTAGTTCTTTTATTTGTGAAGATATAGTCTATTCATGATAGTGTGTTGAAAGTGGGCGAGTGGCAAGTGTAGCCTTTAGTTGTGGGATGATGGCGTCTCCTTATGTCCATCCATTGTAATTCGGTTATTAATCTGTATAGTGGTGTTTTTTTATTGGAGAGAGGGGGGGGGGAGATTGTCTAGGGAGGTGTGCATCATGACATTAAAGTCTCCCATACATATTAGTGCCTGTGGGTATTTGAGTATAAAGGGGAGTAATGTACGGAGTTGTTGGGTGGCCAACTAGGATGAATTCAATATCCAGTGCTACACACACAAATCTACCACCTGTATCTGTTTTGAGTTCATGTATTTTGAAGCGTACCTTGTTATTGATCAGCAGCGAGACTCCTCTTCAGTATACTGAATGGATACTGTGTGCAGCCCATTTTACCCATGATTTTTGTAGGTAATGTGTGGTAGAGGGTGTTTCCTGTAGGCATACTATGTCAGCCTCTGTGGTGCGAGTTTGGTTTGTGACAGTTATTCGTTTTTGCGGGTCATTTATGCCTTGTATGTTCCATGATAGGATCATTAGCGGTTTAGTCATTTTATCGTATGTGGTAGTGTTGTGTATGTTGTTATTGGTCGCCTAAATAGTTCGGGTAGTGCAAGGTTCTGGGTCATATGTACTGTAATGACACTTTTAAAGTTCCTTTCCAACATTACACAGTTTGCATAGTAAAACAGTTTTATTGTATTTAGAGCAAGGGACATTCTTAAACTTATATACAGGTAGTAGGTAGGCGGGATGGGGGTGAGGGTCGAGCATCCCCTGTATTGTCATCCATCTCTCCTCCAATGTATGGATATCCCATTCTATATCTATTCCACTTTGTGATCTAAAGTTGGTATTATTAGGTCATAGGAGGGTAAGTATCAGGGGGTAATAGAGGGTGTAAGTAAAAGTAGTTATATTTACATTTTCGCATAGCGTGGTGCCATGCTATATCGGTGCTTTTACCTGGGTGGGGGGGGGCACTGGGGTGTCAGATGTTGGATTGAGTATACCAAATAGAGTAAATATTATCAATACCATGGTTATGTACATGGAGTCCCACCGGTTGTCTCGACCCTCGTCTCAACAACATCATGTTAATCTCTTACATTTCGTTTCTGGTTTTATAAGCATTTCAATATCATCAACATAAGCTGTTATTCAGTTATTGACTTATATATAACTATATAGAATACTTGTGGGGTGATCCTTGATTCTCAGTTGTTGGATTTGGATAAGAATCAGTCTGGTCTATTGTGGCCCTTGTTGTTACGGCCCATATTGTTCAAAGAGATCTGTGGGAGTGAGAGGGAATCTTCTGGAAGTGGTAGCAGAGGGGTTAGTTGAAGTGTTGGTCAAAGTTTCTTCGCCCCCAGTCCAACCCCACATAGGGACCAAGTTGCACAGGTGGAGGGCAGTTGCCCCCAGGACCACAGTCACCTACAGGATCATGGGGAGGAACAATATGGGCTTAGGTAGTGGGTATTGTTCGTACATAAAATTGTGTAATATAAACTTCCTACCGAAATATGGTCACAGCGGGAGTCCAGACAGGCTCCATAGGAGTTTTAAAGAGGCGTATCCATTCCTCTGATACCACTGATAGGCGTGCGGGTGTGCCATGGAATAGGTTATACCTAATGTTACTATAACAGTCCAGCACAGTGTCCGGAGACAGGGTCCACCATGTGGTTGGTCTATATGTGTACATGGTTATGCCTGTAGATGGCTTCAGGGGCAAGCACAGGATTTTCAAGGGGGGGATTCCTGAATGGGTTACCACAACAAGCCCAGAAGAAGGTTCATGACCAAATACATTTATGTGATCTATTATATATGGATCATATAATAATATTATATATATTCTCTACTTGCCATAATTATCAACACAGTTATCCAATACAGATATTCCCTTTACTTTTGTTTTAAAGTATATTCATTTAGGCTGGGTGGATTTTTTGGCAAAATTGGAAGATATTTCTATGTATCAGTCGGTTAGGCCGGAAAATCTGAGGTGATTTCGACAGCTGCAGTGAAAGATGTTGGTCGCCCGTTTGTCTGGATCAGATGAACGGGAGATTTGATATGGTGGTAAATCAGCACCGATCCCGCCATCCATAGGAGACATTTGTCGCGACAGACAGTGCTTCGTCCCAGCCGACCGCTCTATAGCTGGGAAACAGGCTTGACAAATCAATTGGTCCATGTGTTCCCAGCCGAATGTTCTTGTTTTACTGAGAAATCCACATTTGCACTATATTATCATTAGTGTCTTTGAAAGTCAGAGTTGTGACACTGATGGTGGATCTGAATTTGCTGAATATTGTTGGTATTGGGACTTACCAGATAAGACAGAAAATTTCCATTACCAGTTCCCTTTACTACAGTAGAAGGAGACAACAACAGAACAGGTACAGGCACATTGAATGATTATCTTTAGAATGATTATCTTTATAAAGAATATATGGAACAATAACTCCTGTGTGTATATATATATATATATATATATATATATATATATATATATAGCTATATACAGCCACCTCCATGATTTATGTCCCTATTCCTGCTCACAGTGTAGTAGGTACAGTAAATACTGAATAAACTCAGTTTCAGCAATCACATCAGGCAGCTGCAGGGTTAATGTGATACAGATGTCTATGCTGCTGTCAATCACAGAGCAGACTGGATACATTTTTGAAACAAACAAAAATGCTGCCTCTCACTCACAGCTCAATTAACACGCCCCTAAACACGCCCATGGGCTTGCCCTTAAGTACCTCAATGGGGAGGGGTGCAACATTCAGTAGCAGGGTGTAGGGATGGGGGGGGGGGTTAGGGGTCAGTCACCTCCAGGGGCATGGAGGGGGAGCGACATGGGCTCAGGTAGTGGGTATTGTTTGTAAATAAAATTGTTTAATATAAAGTTCCTACCAGGGATATGGTCTCCGCCAGGTGCAGGCTTCCATAGGAGTTTCAAAGAAGCGTGTCCGCCCGTCTGATACCACTTGTAGGCATGCGAGGTAAACCATGGAATAGGTTATACCTGCAGCTGCTAATCGCTTCTTAACACCTGTGAAGGTGGCCCGACATTTCTGCAACTCTGGTGAATAGTCGGGAAATATTCAGATGGTTGCATTTTCGTGGGTTAGGATGGTAGATGTGCAGGCCTGACGGAGTACCCAGTCCCTCTCTTGTGCATTTAACAGTCATGCGATTATGGGTCTTGGAGGGCTCCCGGGAGGGGGGTTTCTGCCTGCGATCCGGTGCGCTTTTTCTGCGCCGATAGGCCATCTGTACCGAGGTGAAAGCGGATCCAGTCTTCCGGGAACCTGGCTGGTTGTTGCGTTTCGGTTCCCTCCACAAAGCCTAGGAACCGGAGGTTTTGTTTCCTGTTTTCCAGGTCATCCAGCTTACTTTTGGTTATCAGTAGTTCCTCGTTGTAGGTGAGCGAAAGAGTCAGATATTGGTCACACCTTGTCCTCTACATCGGATAGGTGGGTTTCTGCTTCCCCAACTCGGTGCCTGATCTTTTGCATATCGTGTCGGAGTAGTGATATGTCCGACTTCATCTCCTCGAGCATTTTGGTCAAGCATAGTTTGCTGTTGCCGATTGCACCTAGGAGTAATTCCGTGAGTGTGGGTTCTTCTTGTGGAGGCACAGTGATGGAGGGTGACTGCTCCTTGCTGGGTGTTGGTTCAGCTGGTTGGGAGTTGTAATGGTGGGAAGGCAGCATTGGCACTTTTCTGGGCCGCTGGTCCTTGCCATGCAAACTGTTCTAGTTTGCTCCCGTTGATTTGGTGTTCTTAGGCTTTGTCATTAGGGTGCCTTTCCGTTCCGGAACAGTAGATCTGTGTTTATTGGAGTTTTATGTCTTGGGTTAGCCTTGGTTACTGTGGTTGTGTGAGAGCAGATTAACTAAGCGCCTTGCTCCATTGAACGCCAGACTCCGCCCCCAAACTGCGATAGTTTAAAGCTGAGTGATGTTCTAATCTAAAATGCTGCACTATGTTCTGTTACCCCTCTCTCTACTTCATGGATGTGACAGTTGACAGTTGACATCACAACCAATGATTAAAAATACTATTACCATGAGCATGTGCAAGCTTGCAAAAGAGCTTGAAGAGGAGGCGGAAACCTTTTCAATGGCAGAGGGAAGGGGCAGAAGAACATTTTGTTACATAACAAGCTACTGTAGTTCAAAATGTGTCAGCTTTTCAACTGTTGTGGTTTAGGATTTACCCATATATATTTTTTCGTTTGAGGCGTGAACATGCCCTTTAAAGGAATAGTTCACTCGAAAAGTGAATTGATTGAAGCCTGGGAGGTTAAAGAGCTATGCCTTACCTCCTGTTCAATCAATTGAGCAGGAGCCAGGGATGAAGGTAAGTATATTTACATTTTGCGTGATCCACCGCTGCAGAGATTAAAATTTCCAACCGCTTCCTGGTTCTAATCCACAATAGCGTGCAATATTGGGAATACGGGCTATAGTGGATTAGAACCAGGATGCAGTCGGAGATTTTCATCTCTGCAGCAGTGGATCGCACGAAAGTTAAATATACTTACCTTCATCCCTGGCTCCTGCTCTATTGATTGAAGAACGGGAGGTAAAGCATAGCTCCTTAAAGGATAAGAACACTCTAAAATCAACTGAATTCTATTTGGAAGCTGCAGCTGTTGCTTTTTTTCCCATAGGGCCCTCCTGAGCCTAGGGGAGTGCACAAGACACTGTGCCTGCCTGATTTCCATAAGGTAGGTACACATAAACCTCCGATACCATGTGTATATTTTTTCACGAACAAGAGTGCAGCCGCCGAATTTTCCCGTTGGCCGATCGGTCGTTCGGGAAAAACAAAAATTTCCCTCGGCCGCAGTAGACCCCCTATAGAGGAGTCTGCCGCGGTCGTGGGAAACACAGTCCCGAGCATTCTTCTATAAGGGAGAATGCTCGGGACTGTGTATGCAGATCTGTGAAAGATGACAGACAGGATCTTGCAGATCCTGTCTGTCATCTTTCAAAAATCTGTTGTGTGTGTACCTAGCTTTAGTCCCTTAACTGACAAACCCCTAATCTGAATGCGTGGTGTATGACACAAGAGCAGTGTTCTTCCTTTTAAAAGGTGTGCGAACTTGCTTATCAGGTGTCATCTAAACCTTTAGATATTTCTGCTAGTTTATAATGCTGTGATTTTTGCATATTTATTTATATTCATTTTTACCTAGCCATGCTGTATCTGGAAAAATAAAACTATTAAAAAGATGTATAAAAATAAAAAAATAATCTAGAAGGCCTACTTGTCTATATGTATATGACCTGTGCCTGACTTTTTTTTTCAGCAAATATGTTGTCCAAAGATTGAAGTAATTTCTGATGACAGCGATGGCAGCAATACTGAATGGCATATAGAGGACCATGCTACAAACAATGCCTCACCTATATTTTCTGAACATGTACATAATAAGGCCCCAACATCCAAGCCTATACTTCAAATACTTAATCCAGCCACAGAGAGGGATTCCAGTCATGTACCCCATAAGCCACTTATCCAAGTGTTGGATTCTGTTCATGAGGAAAATCTGGATATAAACTACAATAATATTGTTTCTTCTACGATTATTCCAGGTAGGTATCAAAATTCTCCCTGCCTTTACCTCTTTTCTATTTTTTTTTCTCACTATTTCATATTGTTATAACCATACTCAATATATGCACAGTTCTAATAGTTACTCCATATTAGTTGCAACTATCAGCTCTCCTCCTTTGGGGAATCTACAAATCGTCTGTAAGAATGGAATATGTTTGCAATGTAAATACACTGGGCCTCATTTACCCACACGCAATGAGCTAAAATAAGGGGTTAAACTTGTGCTAACCAATATTGAGTAGGTTAGTGTGAGTTTGACTCCTTCATTGCGCCAGCTGTGTGCAATCGTAAAGACTCGTCAGAGCTTGTAAAACAAAGCTCCTTTACCTCCCGTT
Source organism: Hymenochirus boettgeri (assembly GCA_019447015.1). Taxonomy (NCBI): domain Eukaryota; kingdom Metazoa; phylum Chordata; class Amphibia; order Anura; family Pipidae; genus Hymenochirus; species Hymenochirus boettgeri. Next base: position 86,952,898 of record CM033472.1, on the reverse strand, counting down.
CTTCAATTAAAGGGAAAAAAACTAAGCCATTTTTTATTTGTTTTGTACTATCATACTAAATTGAGCAGTTTTCTGCCCTGGAAATTACTGGACACGACTGCAATTTTTGCCTACCATTAAGTCTTAAGTGAGCATATGTAGACTGTGGGGACAGGGGAGGAGCAGAGGTTCAGGTGATGTCATTCAAGCTACTTTAAGCAGTAAGTTTAAACATTTTCCACACTATAACCTACCCCTTTGGTGGATCCCAACGAGATCCAGCTGTACATAATATCCATTTAATTGGTGCGCAGTACTGTGCCGATTATAACTCAGAACAAAGGAAAATTCAAACAAAAAATTCTCTAGCCACCCCTCCAGCCAGTTTCGTGCTGGCTGTAGATAACACGCCGTTTACTTAGGACCACCAGGGGCATCACAAAAGAGTAAGTCCGTCCATTGTAAAGCAGCGCAGGGACAGGACCTTCTTCCGTACGTTAAAACAGAACCCAGATTGGGAATTTCTTACATTTCCCTCACACACTGGACACATTCCTCTCTAACAGGAACCTCACACACTGGGCGCATTTCTCTTTAACAGGAATGAACCAGGAGACATTAAAGGGAATGTACAGTGTAAATCAAAGATCAGTCAATTGCAAAGCTGTGCCTTTAAATCCCACACTGTTTTCTATGCCATTGGCAAAGCTTACCTTTCCCACTTTACTTGCTGTCCCTTCCTACTCACCTGTAATCTCGTTAAAATCAACTACTCCTGTCTGAAGGTTAATCCCATTTGGTCATATATTAACGACTGCCCTACTAGCTGTATATTACCCTTATGGGGCGATTTACCCAGAGGCGCTGTTTCACTATCAGTTAGCGTGACTTAGTGCAGAGGTGCGGGCTACATAAAAGACACCAGCACATCCGGCGCTTGCGATTCAATATCACATTTGCGCTAGTTTTAAAGCATGACTGTTAGCAAATGCGCAAAAGGCCTTTTGGAATTTACCCATGTGCGCAAACACGATATTGAATCGCGTTCGGGAGATTTATCCAGTGCCAAATTAAAGTAAAACGTATGTGTCAATTATTCATTTTGGTCGATTGCAGTATATTTAAATGTTCCTTACATTTAAAAGTATTGCAATCGACCAAAATGAAGTAATGTTGTGCAACATAGTCTGTATTAAGCGGATATTGCAAAATGTCCAAATTTTGGGGCAAATTGTGTTTGGGTGTTTATCCCATAGTTAAAGGGGAAATTGAAATGATACACTTTAAAGTTAAAGGAGAAGTTATTATACGCTTTAATGTTAAGTGGAAGTTGATATGATACACTTTTTAAAGCATATATCAATGTTCCATTTAACTTTAAAGTTAAAGGGGACTTTGATATGATACACTTTAATGCGTATCACATCAATCCCCCCTTTAAAGCGTATCACACCAACTTACCCTTTAACGTGTATCACATCAAATTCTCCTATAAAGAGTATCACATCGACTTCCCCTTTAACTTTAAAGCGTATCACATCAACATCCCCCTTAACAGTAACATCTCACATTAATTTTATTTTTTAGGGTAAATATCAAAACATAATTTGCCCCCAAATTTGGACATTATGCAATATCCTTTTAATACACACTAGGGGAGATTTAATATGGCCAAAATTCATCTAAAACCCAAGTTAACCCGAAGTAATATTGGGTTACGTGTGTTTTAAATGGATTTTAGGGCACCGCACCATTTCCAAATGTTTTTGGAAATAGCACTGTGCTACCGATGCAAGACCACTTTCGTTAAGTTTAGCGCTACTTCGTAGTGCGAAACTTAATATAGTTCTGCAAGGGACTTTAATAGAGCGCGTCTTATCTTTAAGAAATCCAACAATGCAATACCAGGCGTAATCTAGTTTACGTCTCCTATTGTATTGCGGTATGTGCAAAGGTAAGTAACGCGCCCGGACTTTATTGAAACCCCCCGACTATGTTGTACAGCAATAACCCCTACATTTAAAAGTACTGCAATCGACCAAAATGAATTATTGACTTACAATGCCCTTCAGAAAACACAATTGAGATGCCACACTCACATTAAATTTATGCTTGCAAAAATTAAAAAATGACACATGAAAAAGAAAAGAACTTGATTTGAAGTGTGCAAGAAAGTACACAGGGACATTTAAAAGATTAATCACATATGTAGTCACACATTGATAGATGACTGCTGCTTAATGCCACCAATATTAGTATTCCACAGTTTTATCCCTTTAAACAGCATTGCATTATATACATAGAAGTGGAAGTTTGCTAATCTAGTCCCGAATACGGTCCACATTTTACTTTTAAGTGTTAAATACAGCTAGCAGGGCAGTCCTGACTATCTGACCGAATGATATTCACCACCAGCAAGACTCACAGTAGTGGATTGAATGAGATTACAGGTGAGGAGAAGGAGCCAGCAAGTAATGTGGGAAAGGTAAGCTTTGCCAATGGCTTAGAAAAATAAGAGTAAAATAGTGTGTTATAAAGGTAGAGTTTTGCAATGGACTGAACTTTCATTTACACTGTACATTCCCTTTAAGCAGGCTCAGAGTCTGACAGACCACACGGTAGATTACTTATTTCTAACTCTTAACCCTACATGTGTAGTTTCTAATCTTGCGATCCTTGGTATTGAGATTGCTGTCTGGGGGTTAAATTGTTGCTTTTTCCATTTACATCTTGTATGACTGCTTGTGTCCAGGTCCTGCATTCATTTATTATGTGGGGTTGGTAGGTCAGTGAAGTAAAAATGTTAACCCCTTCATGTTGGGCTGATTGTGAATAAGAAACTGTGCACATGTTAGAGAGTTTATGTGTCTAAAAGAGTATGTGTGTATGGGAGTACAGAGTGCATTCTCTCTTTAAAATAGAGGGATGGGGTAGGTTATAATGGATAAAGCACCCCCTACTGTAAATTAAAGGGATATTAAGTCACCTAGGAGTTATGTGCCCTGAATAAAAGCGGCCTTGTGCTTTTATATGGTCACAGAACTCCTCTGTGACTTCTAATATCTTTATAATTTACAGTAGGGGGTGCATTATCCACTATATAATTTCTCACAGGTTGCAGTCAGAGATGTGATCCAGGGCTTCTAAAAGAAACCCTAACAAACTAAAGCCCTTTATGGGGATTTATTTACTGTATCTAATTTATATTTGTGCATTTCTTGCAGATAATAGTCATAGAGAACTACAAACAACCCCCCCTTTTTTACCTGTTCTTCAAATGGAGAAGAAAGACACAGAATATGACTTGGACTAAAAACTAATACTTTGTTTCTTTAAAGGGCATGTCCACTCCCAAAACTAAAATTTAACCCACTGCTGGCCCCACTGTGTTGTGTTAAAAAATCCTTACCTTTCCTCTCGGCTCCAAATGGTTCTCCTGCAGCATCTTAGCCTTCCTATGTGTATCTTGCCCCTTCCCTGTCCTCCTGGAGAACTCTGGCATGCACTGTGGAGTTCTCTCCTCCCATCTAGATCCATTGCTGCTACTGTCAATGCTTTAAATAAAATAACCTTTTCTGTAGTGTAGGGACCTCCCTTCCAACCCTAACCGCCATGTTTAAATGGTAAAAAATGCCCAGAAACTTACTTACCAACCTTTGTTTCTTCTGCTAACTCAATAGCCGACAGCCACATCAGTGGCTGACTCTCAGACAATCACAGATGTGACTGCCGGTGCAGCGTTGTCACCACCGGTTTCTGAGCGTTGCAGGTAGGAAAATGCTGCATGCAACATTTTCCTAGCAGCAAACATCTGGAACTGCTAGGGAAAATGGTGCACGAACGTTGCACAGCCATTCGTCTGAATCTAGCCTAAGCATGGTGGTTAGGGTTGGGAGGGTGTCACTACACTACAGAAAAAAAGTTAATTTTGGGGTGGCCATTCAAAGCCTGCAGATGTTTACACTGAAGTGTTCAGATGACTAAGCTCACAAATGACATGAATTGACCTATATTCTACCACCCAGTGCTCTGTTTAAATTGAAAGGCTCATCATGCCAAGGACCTAGGCTGGCACAGAAAATCCTTATATTCTTTATTTGAAGATTTTTTTCAGTGCTATTATTAAAGCGTTTTTTGCTTTTTTTTATAAGAGGTATCGACATTCACACTTTTCTTTTTACTTTAGTACACATTTTTCTTTAAATATCCATTGGTTTATTTTAAGATTATTATGTAGACTCTGCAAGGGAAGATATTGTTTTCTGGCTTAAATTTGTAAATTCATCTGTAGACACACATTGGGGCTTATGTAGCAAAAGGGGCAAAAGTTTGCTCATACTATTTATCTGCAGCGACCCACTGGTCTCCTACAGCTGGATAACATGATGGTATTGGATTGCTTGCTGCAGGTTAATAGCAATGGCAAATGTTTGCATTGCTTGGTAAATTAGCCACGTACAAAAAATCCAATGTAATCTGTCCCTTACCACCTGTTAAAAAGTAAGATCTAGGCAGAATAAGCTGGACCCTCCCTCCATGCAGTCAATCAAGGCTGTGGCTGCTGAAATCACATCCAACAATTGACTACTGTTTCACCTGCAACCTCCTCTGCACATGCTCAAGCTTATAAAATGCTCTTGGAGCAGAGGGAGGAGGCAGATACCTTTGCCAGAAAGGGACAGAACTTCTCATTAAATATCTGGTAACAAATGAATGTAGTAAACTTGGGAAAATAACAGTTGGGGTTGCATGCACATAACTGACCAGTTACTATATTTTCATCTTACGGGTGGAACGTTTAAATGTATGAGGTTGGTAGTTAAAATTAACATTAGGTTGACAGGTTTTACATTTAAATCCTAGATGCCTTGAAAACCAGATGACTCAACTCATTTGGAAATAATATTCTGTGATTATATATTCCCCTTTCAAAGATCCTTTTTTTTGGGATCTGAATTATACATGGCTGCTGAACTGGAGGGCTAACAACAGTGGCTGCTGAACTGGAGGGCTGGCTTACAAGTTCAGCATGCCATTTTTAAGTAAGCCCTTCTGTTCACCAGCCACTGTTAAGTCAGTCCTCCAGTTTACCAACCAGAGTTAACCCATAACAGAGATTGGAAAATATAAGTCCATTAAGTTGGGAGGGGGGGGCAATACTGATCCTGACAAGAAAGTACTGGATTGAAAACATGCAGCATACACACCTCGGGATAAGTGCTATTTACATGTATTTATTTCCCAACAAAGAAGTCATTTTTTTCAGTATAGTTGTCCTTTAAGGAAGAGATAAGTGTGGTGCAAAAAATACATCCAGTGTAGAAGGTGGAAAACCTGTCTGTCCTTGTGAAGATGTGTGGATATGTACACATGTGTTTGTATGCATTTATGTGCTGTATTTCTAAGTGTGCTCAATGTCAAGTTTGTGATACACATCTTTATTGCTTTGCAAAATACCACGTGTAATAAATATTTGACAAATGAGTTTACTGTATGACCGTTTCCTAAAATACAGATTGTATTATCCACCCTATAATGTAGCTCGCCCCCTCTCAACCATAATCGCATGGTCTCTGAAAAAGTAGCCAGGTGGGGTGGGACATGAAAATTTGATGATATCGGAGATGTGCCTGCAAACTCAGTGCCAGCAGACTTTCCGGCTGAGGCCATGCTAGAATGCTACGCATTGTCCGCTTTCAGGTGCAATTTGCCCTTATTGGAGCACATATGAATCACCCTAAAAAGCAGATCACAGCGCAGCTGACACCAACGGAGGTGATATGGCCACCCCCGCAGGCCAACACTACTGTGCACTTTTAAAAGCAGAATCAGATCGCAATCCCATCACACTTAAAAGTGCAGCAGTGTCTAGCCAAGAGTATTGGCATTAGCACTTTCCCAGAGTATTGCCATTAACACTTCAGTGCCAGCACTTCCCAGAGTATTGGCATTAAAGGGAAAGTCCAGCCCCAAAATGAAAACTTACATACAGGTAAATCATACACAAAACCCTAAACGATAATAGTTAGAAACCTGAAATATATGTCTAACCTGAAATCCTGCACAATGTCCTGTTTCCCCTGTATGGATTTGACAGTTGACATCACAGCCACTGACTGGATGTTAATCCCCTGTCTGCCTCTTTTGAGCATGCCCAAGCTCAGTACAGGTTTCTAAATTGCTCAGTTTCCATGAGGAATAGCAGGCATACAGTAATGAATTCAGAAGACAAAGTATGATATATCAACATATTTTAAAGAGGCCATTCTTTTTAAAAGATACTCTGATGAGGGTGGAGTTGTTCTTTAACACTTCAGTGCCAGCAATTTCCCAGGGTATTACCATTAACACTTTCAGTGCCAGCAGAGTATTACCTTTAACCCATTCAGCTGCCAGCATTGACATGTATGTACCTGCTTTATATGTCTCCTCCAATTGTTCTCTCCTTACCTACTCTAAGTTCAAATTTGAGAGTTGGATGGAAGGAAGAAAGAGGCAGGGATAGTGATCTCATGGCTGCCAATTACAGGGGCCACTGATAAAAAGTCTGCAGCAGCTTTTAGTTCGTCGTTTTAGAACTGCTCTCCTCAGTACTATTAGCTAAGCTCATCCTCCACCCTCCTTCCTTCACCTTCAGTTCATTTGCTTTGTTTCCAAGTAGAGTGAGCTCTACTCACTACAATGTTGCAAATTACAGCAGCAGAATAAGGAGAGCAGTTCTAACACAGCAATTAAAGCGGACAAGGTGATGCTAGGGAGAACACTGGGCTCACTAGCTCAACATAGGCACCCTAGTTCTCTGCTTACGTGGTCTATGCCTAAAATGGCCCTGAGAACTTCTAATTATTGAAATTGAAAGGTATCAAACATTCAGAACATAAAAAAACGGAAAAAAAAAACACAGCAGTGCCAACCCCCTGGGTATATTAAGCAGTGGCGTAGCTACAGACTTATCGGCCCTGATGCAAAATTTGGGCATGGACCACAGCAAACCAAATATTCATTTCCATAAAAAACATCCAAATTCATCATTAACATTTTTTTTTAAAGGTACTCATTTTAAAACAGACAAACATACTTTACCCATACACCTAGCAAAACTATTCAATCAGATTCAAACAGTATTTCTAAACTTACATCCTCAAACCTTCTAAAATAACTAACCAACTGACGCTAGTAAAATTCTTGGCACATATAGAGTGGTAAAATGCTTTGTATGTAACCAATGGTAAAATAGTTGGCACAAAGACTGGTTAAATGCTTAGCATGCAGACACTGATAAACTGGTTGGGAGACTGGCACTGCACAGTCAGACACTGGTTAAATGCTTGGCATGGCACTAAATGCTTTGTACACAAACCACTGGTAAAACAGTTGGCACACAGACTGGTTCTTTTAGAACCTTACCACAAAATGGGGCCCCCCTTCTTGGCCAAGGGCCCTGGTGCGGTTGCATCCCCTGCACCCCTAGTAGCTACGCCCCAGAAGCAGCGTTCCGGGCACCATTTGTCTGTGTGTTGAAGTGTTTAGTAGGAGACCTGACAGTGTTTAGAGAGCACTGTAAGCTCAGATGGTTCTCTGGAAGAGATAATCTATATAAAGCAGAAATCTTGTATGTATGTGCTCACCTCACAGCCAAATCCCTGAATGACTCAACATAACAGCGACACCCTCTGAAAGGGCAAACGCCCATGAAGTCCAGTTTGACCAATAAAAAGCCTGCACGTCACTTGCAGAGTGTGATTCCCCAATTCAGCAACTCAGATGAAGGGCCTGGGCTCTGTGTGCTGCCCGACTTCAACAACACAGAGTCCACTTCAGTGACACAGCAACAGCGTAATGTACGGCGGCTACACCAGACATTTCCCTTAAGGTCTGTAACACATTACAATTTCTTCCTGAGAGGTTAAATATAAACCCTGGAAAGATGATGTTATTATTGGTGATATGAATGACATTTATATACAAATATAAACCCTAAAAAGACTATGGGGGTTATTCAATAAAAGTTCTTATCGTTTAATATGGTGCTAATTTTGCCCCAACCAATCAGATGTTCACTTTCAAATGTTACATAAGTTCTGATTGGTTGGGGCAAAATTAGCACCATTTTAAAACGATAAGAACTTTAATGAATCTCACATTATGTTACTATTGGTGATATGAACCACATTTATATACAAATATAAATCCTTTGAAAGACTATTGGTGATTGACTAGATGGACTAGAACAACGAATCCGCAAGTAAAGTGTCCATTAAAGCCTATACGACAGCATCAAATCCGCGAGTAAAATGTACATGGTACCTAGGCGCAAACGAGCTTGAAAGTAGCGCGTGTGAGAGTAAAATCGAGTTTTCGAAAATCCTGGATATTCGAACATGTTCCCCAGACCATTTCCCAGGTCCCACAGCCATTTACATTAAGTTACCATTGATATTTTAATTGTATTTCATTAGAACTTTTCAAACTATTTGACTTTCATTGACTTTAATGGGTCCGTTTTCGAACTTTCAAACTTTCCATATAGTTTGAAAGTTCGAAAACGGACCGAACTTTAGAAAGTTCGGCCATCTCTTTTGGTGATATGAACGACATTTATATACGAATATAAAATCTGGAAAGACTATGTTACTATTGGTGATATGAATGACATTTATATACAAATATAAAATCTGGAAAGACTATGTTACTATTGGTGATATGAATGACATTTATATACAAATATAAAATCTGGAAAGACTATGGGGCATATTTATAAAGAAACGATAGCGCAAAAAAATTACCGCCGCACATCGCAGCCGCGAAAATAGCGCTATCGCCGTATTTATAACGGCGAGCGCTATTCCCGCGATGATGTGCTGCGGTAATTTAAGCCCCTTCGGGCGATACTGTATAGTATCGCCGCAAGGGACTTAAAATCCCTTCCCGACGCCGCTCCTAAGGGGGCGGGGCATACGCCCACCCCGCCCACACACCCCGCCGGCGGCGACCACCCCCGCCGCTTCCCAGCAGCCCCTCCCAACCCGTTCCCCGCTCGCGGCAATCTCGGAAGGGAGGCTAGGAGGGCTGCCGGGAAGGGCCGCAGCAGAGTGGTCGCGCCACCCATGCGCAACCTCCCGGAACCTCAACCCCCCGCCCGGCCGTCCCGGGAGGGAAGGGAGGGAGCCGCTGGGGGGGGTGGAGGCTCCCTCCACGGGGCCTTTTGGGGCTTAGGGGGGCCCGCAGCTCGAACGGGACCCCCCCCCCGGCCTTATAGGGCCCTTGCGGCACTGACAAGTGCCTTTGCGGGGGTCCCGCAGCTCAAACCGGGACCCCCAGTGCGGCTCTTAAAAGGCCCTTGGGCGGCGTCTCTTCTTCCCAGTCCCGGCGACACCAGCTCCGCCGAGGCCGCCGACCCCCGAGAGGTACCCCTGCAGCCGCCAGGGGTACCCCCGGCGGGCGCCGGCGACCTCAACGAGGCCGATGTTGCCGGCGTCTTGATCCGACGCGACGTCTTCGGGCTGGCGACACCAACCCCACTCAGGTCGCCGATGCAGGCAGACTCACTGCGGCCGCCAGTGAGCCTGCTGGCACCGCGGCCTCAGCGGAGCGATGTTGCCAGCCGCTTCTTTCTTCTTTCTTCAGCCATTACTGCGATGGCATCTGATGTCCGCGGCGGAAAGCTCCTCTTTATATAGGTTTGCAGAAATCCATAATCCGTTTCTGATTGGTCAATTTTTTAATACTTGCTTTACATTAACCAATCAGATTTCTGGAAAGTTCTGAAATCTGATTGGTATGTAAAGCAAGTATTAAAAATTGACCAATCAGAAACGGATTATGGATTTCTGCAAACCTATATAAAGAGGAGCTTTCCGCCGCGGAACTCAGATGCCATCGCAGTAGATGGCTGAAGAAAAGAAGAAAGAAGCGGCTGGCAACACGGCTCCGCTGAGGCCGGCGGTGCCAGCGGCTCACTGTTGGCCGCAGTGAGTCTACCTGGCATCGGCGACCTGAGTGGGGTTGGTGTCGCCAGCCCGAAGACGTCGCCAAGGGTCTTTTAAGAGCCGCACACTGGGGGTCCCGGTTCGAGCTGCGGGACCCCCGCCAAAGGCACTTGTCAGTTCCGCAAGGGCACTTGTCAGTGCCGAAGGGCCCTTACAAGGGCTGGGGAGGGGGTCCTGTTTCGAGCGGCGGGACCCCTAAGCCCCAAAGGGCTCTTGTTAGAGCCGCAAGGGCACTTGTAAGTGCGCAAAGGCCCTGATAGGGCCGGGGAGGGGGGTCCCGGTTCGAGTGCGGGACCCCTTAAGCCCCAAAAGGCTCTTGTCAGAGCCGCAAGGGCACTTGTAAGTGCCGCAAAGGCCCTTACAAGGGCCGGGGGGGGGGTCCGGTTGAGCTGCGGGACCCTAAGCCCCAAAGGCCTTCTCAGGGCCCCGTGGAGGGAGCCTCCACCCCCCCCAGCGGCTCCCTCCCTTCCCCTCCCCGGGAGCGGCCGGGGCGGGGGGCTTGGAGGGGTTGCCGGGGAGGTGGGAGGCTCCCTCAGCGGGGCCCTGAGAAGGGCCTTTTGGGGCTTAGGGGGTCCCGCAGCTCGAACCTTCCCCTTCCCGGCAGCCCCTCCTAGCCTCCGTTCCGAGATTGCCGCGAGCGGGAACGGGTTGGGATGGGCAGGCAACCACGCCCACCCCGCCGCGGGAGGTTAGTATCGCGCTGCGGGAGGTTAGTATCGGCTGACTTCGCCACTCTGCAATGCGAAGTAAAACAGCCGATACTAGCCGAGCGAAACCAGTACCGCCGCTTTAATAAATAGAAGTGGCGGTAACAGGTAAGTTCGCCGCGAAAGGTTAACCTTCGAACTTTTCGCGGCCGTTTTCGGACTTTTATAAATTGCGTAACGCGATTTATGCGTTAATGTTCGCGAAAACGCCCCGCGAAAAGTTAACGAACCTTTATAAATATGCCCCTATGTTACTATTGGTGATATGAATGACATTTATATACAAATATAAAATCTGGAAAGACTATGTTACTATTGGTGATATGAATGACATGTTAAGAAATTTAAAGCATAGCCTCCTGGAATGTGACCACGTCCCCAGATAATGCTGTCATGGCCACACACCCAAACATCACGGTCATGCTCATACCCCAACCATCAAGGCCACCCCCCCAAAGATAACTACCATGCCCCCAAACATTGCAACCATGTCCCCAAATGTTGTGAGTATGTCACCAGGTATTGTGGTCACCCCCCCCAAAAAAACAAGCATTATGGTCTGCCCCCATACATCATGGCCACACCCCCTGGTCTGTAACCGAATCATACCCACATACACAAACATCCTGTCCATGCCCACAAACATCACAGGCACACCCCCAAACACCACACCCATGCCCCTAAATGGCACGGCCACGCTTTGAAACAACGTGGCTATGTCCAAAATATCGTGACCACCAAATGTCACATCAAAGCCTCCTTGACACCACATCACAGACACGACCCAGACTGTCCACACCCTAGAATGCCATGCCCCCATCCACCGTTTTACCCTATTCACACCGGGACGTTTGGGGGGTATGGACTACATGGGAATTACTTGCAAATGTTGTGAGTATGTCACCAGGTATTGTGGTCACCCCCCCACACACTTCACAGATAGTTACAACTAAAAGAACAAAGACATCATGGCACTTTCAATTAGTACCAGAAAGTAAGTTTATTGATTGGGATCTAATAGTCAATTTAAAGTGGTCCTTGAGCAAGGATAAAAGTGTTAAAGTGCAAACAAGGTGACATACTGCTAACTAATGTGCAAAGAATTGAGCACGCTTAATAAAAACACAACGCTCAGACAGTGCAACAGAATGAGCCAGCACGTCACATCGTTGTATATAAGGTTTTGCAATAAATGTGCTATACATCCCTCAAGCAATGTCACCTCCTCAACTCATAACTATTAAATACATGATGTACATTACCAACTGTACACTTCTTTTTCTGTCTGTCTCTTCTATCTAAGCCTGCACGTAAAAAATACTATACCCACATGTGTACACGGGCAATGCTGGGTACAACTGCTAGTACTAAATAAAGAAAGAAGCAGGTATGGTCTTTCTCCCCCCAAGGATTCTACTTTTCTCACTAGTTTACGCTGGGATACTACCTTGGAGGGGTGCCTCAGCTTAATCACAAAGTGATGAACTTGGTCTCCAAAACATGAAATTATTTATTCAAAGCCAACCACAACATCAAAACACAACTTTCTGGGGAATGTGCCCCCTTCCTCATGCATTACCTTTGATGTTGTGGTTGGCTTTAAATAAATAATTTCACGTTTTAGTGTGCGACTTCATAACTTTGTGATTATTGCTACTTTTCCTCCTTTGGAAGTGGGAGTCCTTTTGAAATCAGTACCCATGTCGGTTTGTTTGCATGTGAACTTTCGTGTTGTTAGCGCGTCAACTTAAAGGTTATGTACACTGGAAAATTTTTTTTTTTTAAATTGCCCATTAGTGGAAACTATAATTCATCCCAACTATCACTGTACCATTTTTTGTTGATCTCCCCCCTATTTTCATTAGATATCCAATTTGAAACATCTTACATTTTAGCATTTCTGTATGTAAGCAGTTTTGCTGTAGCTGAAATGGTTTGGCAGTTGGTGTGCTGTATACTGTTTTTGTCAGTGCCTGAGCAAAACAAGTGTATTGAAGGCATGTAGCAACACACACAAGTCAGAATAAGTGCTACTTACATGTATTTATTTATAGATTAAAGGGAATCTCCACCCCAAAACTAAAATTTAACCCACTACTGGCCCCACAGTAAGGTTTCAAAAAATCCTTATCTTACATTCCTGCTCCTTGTAGTACCCCTGTAGTCCATGTCCAAAGACCAGGAAACTGAAGAGTAGTGGCTGTCTTCCTGTCCAAACGTCTCTGCTTCCTGTGTTGCCTCCAGGAGGGATCCCGATCCCTCTCTTGCCTCTCTTCACCTAGCATAAAAACCTTAATCTACATTGTAAGGCATACCCTCCCACCCCCAACCGTTAAAGTAGAAGTTTAAGAAATCGATTCCAAACTGTACTTACAGATCCTGGTTCCAGCGTCTTCTCCATTGCTGGCAGCTATGGCTGTGATTGGCTGCCTCTCACCTGTGGCTGTAGTATCCCAAACCTGTGTATCCAAAATTAATCTTTCCGGAGTATATTGTCCCTGTTTCCTCCTCTTTTAGGAATTGGTATGTGGTTTATTACTATTGCCTTTAACTCATGCACTGCATATTTAATCCTTGGGAAATGTGCTTCCACAGGTCGTATCTCATTTTTATCTGTTCATCAGTTTTATTTCCCTCCTATGTTTCTAGGCCCATTTAAGAAATGGTTTCATAGTCTTTCAACATAAAAATTGGAGCATGGGCATTTTAGTAAGTACACACAGTGTTCAGTGTAACAGGTGTAAGAGCCCATGATTCAATAGGGTTTGCCACTATATGTATGTTTGAAGTGGCACCCTGTTATTAGGGAGTTGCATGGTCACATGTTTTTGTTATTTATGTACAGGATTAGCTTGTACGGGTTGGCTATACAAAGAGCGACCTTTATATGTCACAGTGAGTCTATTCTAAAGCCCCATACACGTGCGAACCCACAACGCATGATGTGTATGCATGGCCATTTTGGGTGTAAATCGTGCCAGGTATGGGAAATTTGTCAGCTGAAACGGCCGTTCAGTTGAAGATCTGATGTTGAAGATGTTTTTTGCCCACTAAATTTGGATACTCCCAAGGTTGCAGCATATGTAAATAGTTACAACAACTCTGTTCTCAAGAAAAGGTTCCTCGTGCAAACCAAGGGCGATAGCAGGAGAAGCACAGACAGAAGCCTACCCCACTTCCCACGGAAAAGCACCGCCCACTTCCAGAAAACCACACCCAATTCTGACCAAAACCACAACCACTGGATAAAATCATACCCTTGTTCAGACAAACCCACACCACTTTCTGGACAAACCCACACCGCTTTCTGGACAAAGCCGCACTCCTTTCTGGACAAATCCGCACCCCTTTCTGGACAAAACCACAACCCATTCCAGCTATGTCTAGGGGAGGCAGCATTTGGAATTTTGGCTCAGGTGCCAAAAATTCTAGAGAAGCCCCTGACTCTATGATGCTGTAAAGAAATGCTGACCCCTATCACTTGCTTTCCCTTGCATGTTGAATACCCTAAGGAACAATTATTAATGTGGTGTAGGGTCATTCTACTAGAGCCAAGCCTGCCAAGCTCTGTAACCATGGTGGTGGGGGTAAGATAGGGTGTTTGGGGCTGCTGGGAAGTGGGGGGGCATGTCCCACTAGTGGCACACCCCATAGGACAGCACTGATAAGTGCCTTTTGGGGCTTAGGGGGCCCCCGCTGCTCAAACCCGGGACCCCCCTCCCTGGCACTTGTAGTGCCTTTGCGGCACTAAGAAGAGCCCTTGCAGCACTGACAAGTGCCTTTGTTGGGGGTCCTGCAGCTCGAAACCAGGACCCTTATTGACTCTTAGAAGAGCCCTTGTGGCTCTAATAAAAGCCTATCTGATAGGGGGTCCCACAGAAACCAGAAACCAGGACCACCCCTGGACCTAATGATAATATATGGTAAATATTTAAATCCTAGCAATCATATGATCACACATTAACCAATTATATTTTAATAAAATATTAAAATATGATTGGTTAAGATTTCAATCCTTCACACATTAACCAATCTCAGTTGGATTTGGTCCTTCAGCAAAATATAAAGAGGTGCAAACCACCACGGAACTCAGAGTATCATTGGAGTGATGACAGAAGAAAGAAGACGTTGATAGTAGATCCTTACACAGTGAGATAGAACAGGAAATAGTAATCAATATCTAAAACCAGATTTCGGGATATACCGAATCTACAAGATTTTGATAAGCAATGAATTTGGGAACTCTTGAATCCGAATATGTTAATCCTTGAATATTCAATATGGAAGCTCGAAAATAGCTTGAATGTGAAGAAAGCTGTTTTTAAATAAGTTTTGGTTATATGTATGTGTTCCCAAGACCATTTCCCAGGTGTTTGTGTCATTTACACTTACTTACTATTGCTTTTTCTACCTTAAAGGGCATGTCCACCCCCAAAACTAACATTTGACCCACTGTTGTTCCCACTGTGTAGTATTAAAAAATTCCTTACCTTTCTCCTCTGCTCCTTATGGTTGTCCTGCAGTGCCTATTCAAAGTCCAGAAAAGTGAAGAGTAGGAGCCTTCCTTTGTGTAATCTGGTATCTGCCCCTTCCCTTTCCCCCTGGAGGTCTCTGGCACGCACAAGAGAGCTTTTCCCCCTCCGAATCCCTCGCACTGCATTTAATGTTAAAAAAAAAAAAAAAAAAATCCTATAGTGTAGGGAAACACGCCTAACCCCAGCCACCAGGTTTATAACATTAAAAAGTGCACAGAAACAGATTTACCCACCTTCGTTACCTCTGCACTCTCAATAGCTGGCAGACATGTCCATGATTGGCTGTCTCGTTCCCGGCAGTAGCAATAGAGGCAGAGGGAAAGAAGGTGGGTAAGTCTGTTTCTGTGCACTTTTTTAAGTTATAAACCTGGCAGTTATGGTTGGAGGAGGTGTCCCCTACACTACAGGAACGATTCTAATTTGGGGTGGAGATACCCTTTAAATTTAATCTGAACTTTCTGATTTTTTTTCCCTCATTGACTTCTATTGGGCTGTTTTCAGATTTATTTTGAAATTTCGAAAAAGAACCAAATCTTGTCGGTTTCCAAAATCTCTAGTCAAGATGCACAATCCTCAACAGAACAAGGTAAGTATCAGATAGAACTGAAACTAAAGCAGAAAGAGAACCCTACTAAACTCAGGGAAACCCCTGAGGCACTCACACGGGCATAAATGGAGGGAAATAGTAACCCCCAAAAAAATACACATGGGGGAAATCCTATAGTATATGATGTATAACAAAAACCTTCCAACAAAAAATGACTAGAAAAAGCGTGTACTTTAATGTTCATTGAATAACTTTAAAAAAGATAAGTTTCTAAAACTAAAGAATATTGAGAATTACTGGTATTAATGCATATAGGTCTGGTTGATCCAGGGATACTTTCCGATTGCCGTTTGGAGTCAGGAAGGAATTTTTTCCCCCTTTTTAGCTGGGGTTTTTTGCCTTCCTCTGGATCAACTGTTAGGTACGGTTAAAAAAAAAAAAAAAGTGAATAGGTTGGACTTGATGGACGTATGTCTTTATTCAACCTTAATTACTAATATGCTAACAAACGAATCCTGTGTTAGGTGATGTTGCCTCCGACCTGTTGCTCCACAGGGTCAGTCAATAGAAATATCAGCAAAAAGAGAGAGGACTTATACGCATTCCAGTAACACTGCACACAAATTCAAGGTTTACATAAATGTGAACGTATTTATTAAATATGGGGTGGGCTGGGGTACACTACATATTTAATAGTAGGGAACCAAGCAGCTTGAAGGGATCTGGAATGTGGGAGATGGGGCTTCCCTGCACATGCCAGAGTCCTCCAGGAGGACACAGAAGTAGCATGGACCAGATAACCCACAACCTAGCTAATAAAGTAGATTCACTACCTCTAATGACTCTAAGGCAGCGTCCGCAAGCTATTCACCAGCAGCTGTGTGGCTCTTTGGATGTGGACAACACCAAACATTTTTATGTGCACCCTCTGTGTCAGATAGGGATGGGAATTTCAGCTAATGACTGGAGAGGTGGTTCATGACAAAAGTTTAATAAGAGACCAGTGGCAGGAGGAGATGAATGTTAAATGACAATAGTAGTGCAGCAACAAGAATGCAGTAGTGCAGTAGTGGAAATATAGACAAACAGAGGGATGGTTCTGTAGGTAGGAGGTTAACAGGAGACCAGCAGCAGCAGGAGATGAATAATAATGCTGTAAGACACAGTTGGAGTGATGGTTCTGAAGGTAGCAGGTTAGCAGGAGACCAGCAACAGGAATTCAGGATCAGCAGAACACAGAACGTGCTAAAGAGAAGAACTGGAAGATAGGAGGAGCACAGACCAGAAGCAGCAAATAGTGGTTACAGGCAGAGCAATAAACAGGGACAAACAAGAACAAGCTCTAGGCAAATAGCAAACACTAAGAAGTCAACAGTAAAATCACAATCACCACTGGCTCTATAGACCTTGGTCACGCACACACAACACTGCCCATGTAACAACAACAAAAAGAAAAATTAAGAATTACTGGTATTAATACATATATTGTAGTTTAGGTTGATCCAGGGATACTTTCCTATTTGCATTTGGAGTCAGGGAAAATATGCCCCAATCTGCCCCAACCCCCCCCCCCCCCATCTTTTTTATTTTTGTAGCAGTTTTTTTATTTTTTACCTGTTTTTTCAACTGTTAAGGGAGAGTTTAAAGAGGAGTGTGTAAAGTTTGGACTAGATGTATGAAGACGTATGTCTTTATTCAACCTCAATTACCATGATACTATGTTACTAGTGCCCTGTCGCCTCCTATTGGCTAGGGACACCAGCTGGCCAGCGTGTCTGGATGCCCCTACTATTACTAGTACTAGAGCAAGCGGGGAGGGACCCTTTGCATGTGGAAATGACTATTTGATAATGGTGTCATAAAAGCTTCAGTCCCCCATTTTAATGGCACTCTCAAAGAAGTTCTGTTTCTGAAATTAACCACAAAATATATTTCAGATCCCACTGATTTCCCCCAGCCAATAGTATAGTCCTTTTTTACCAATTATTTGCATGACTTTATTTACAGCTAATTTAAATCTATGAAATGTAGAGGTCAGGGATTATAACTGACATCACTAAGTACCATTTTTCTACAAAACAGTAAGTTGAAACCTACATTTCCTCTAAACCTAATAATTCATCACTTATATAATATGAATGATACCCTTTGAATTAAGACCAGGGTATATAATCTAATGTCATTTAAATACATTTGCCTTTTGACTGTTTCACCTGAGTATTTTAACTTATAATTTGCCTCTACTTTTGTTTGTGCTATATTTTACTGTCCAAATGTTGCTGAATTATAAATGCAAAAAACAGACAAACAAACAAAAAAAACCCCAATAACCCAGCAGTTGAGCAGTAAATACTTTATAAACATGCCCTAAGTGTAAAACATTTTCATAATTGTTAAGAAAGTCAGGCAAATCTGGCTTGTCTGGCTTTTCACTATTTCCTGGATGGGGTGGTGTAACGTAACATGGATTTTTTTTTTTTACTTGTTATTTTCCTAATTCGCATATTTTGCAAACAGAAGGAAAAAACACTGTTGAGAAAACAGTTAGTCCCTCTCACTAAATAATGTCTTTGAACTTTCTCTTCATACTGCACTTAGTAACCTTACTAGGTAAGTCATTCACTTATAATTGTACTATACTTGTTTCTTATTTTTAGTATAGTTTATAGTTTTATTTGTTTTATGAAGTGTTAATTTTTTTTTGTCTCCTGAACAGTCACTCAGCTATAACTCTTTGCCTACATAATCTTTACAGAGCTGAGTACCTAAGTGACACATTATAAACACATTACATACATTTAAGAGACTATAATAATGATTTATTGCTCTCGTTATAAAATGAATTACTTATGTATCGCAAAAAAATACTTGCTACCATTGTCCTCTGTAAAATATACAGTCCCAAAAAAACTTTTTCTTTTACAGAAATTGTTTGAATTGTTGTACCATTTAGCAAAGGATTTTGAGCAATTAGCAGTTAATTTATGCCTGACATTGCTATAAATCACGCAGATTTTCCAGGTGTGTAAAGTGTACACTCAGAATTTATTATAGTTCCCAGGCACAAGGTATTGTTTAAAAAATTTACTTGTTTGAAAGTTTGACTGACCTTTTTTTCAAATGACAAACTTTTAGTAACTACAAAGTTACACATGTGGCCTGCATGCCAACTCTGTAAGATAATGTAGGTTAATTGAAATTGTACCTTTTTTGTATCCTTTTTTTTAAATTTACTACAGCAAAGTTTTTTTAAATTGGAGTAAGGAAGGCAATATTTCATAAAAAGTATTGCATATAAAACCCTATCTTCCATACATTTAATTGATCTGATGGAATTTATATAAGATTACTGTAGTTGTTTGCATTGCAATCCAAGTTTTACTCTGTTAATCTACATTGCAAACCATCTTACCATTGGCTATGTTTTATAAGGAATGGGAGGGCCTTCCAAGCAACAACTTTTTATATAAAAGTAACTATAATAATGGTTTTAAAATAAGTAAGAGTTTAATTGAACACTTCATTTGATTTTTGGAAGTCAGGAGACACAACTAAGTGAATCTATGTTGGATCCCAATTCCCAACACATACAGCTAAAAGGCATACCCTTGATATCATTGGACATGCAATTTGTAGCAATTTTACACTATGCAATATAATAATCAGGACCAGACATTATTTCCTACTTGTGCTTATTCTACATTACAGGTGTCAGTCACTGTGAGCCTAACTGTGGATTCAATAACCTAATAAACAACCTTACTCTGAACAATATCCCAGGTAAAGATGTGCGTCCAGTGAAGGACTGGCAGATACCATCAAAAGTCTTAATTGACATGTCATTGTATACGGTTGTTTCCTTGGTAAGTTTATTATGGCTTTTATATAGTTTATGAAAGGCAATATTTTCTGGTTTTTATATTGGATACTGCCGTTCAACCTCTGCTAAATCTCTTCCGGGAGATTTACCCAGAGCGCATGGCTGGTTATTTCTGGCTGAATCTCCCTGTTAGTTTCTTGGTTTAGGCAAAGGAAAGGA
The DNA here is from genome assembly GCA_019447015.1 of Hymenochirus boettgeri. Classification (NCBI taxonomy): domain Eukaryota; kingdom Metazoa; phylum Chordata; class Amphibia; order Anura; family Pipidae; genus Hymenochirus; species Hymenochirus boettgeri. Next base: position 86,933,102 of record CM033472.1, on the reverse strand, counting down.
GTATTGTGAAGCACAGGCCAGCTAATGAACTATTTGAAATAGGGTAAATGGGAATAAATAGAGATAAATGCAACAAAGAGAACACAGTATCCCCCTATCGGATTACCCTAACTGATTAAAGAAACCCTTAGCAGTTAGGAATGTGTCACCATTGATTATTTCTGAGAAATGACTAGAGACCAGTTTATCTCTTAATGTTGGGGCTCGTTTATAGATGAAAGTAGGTTCTGGCAGAATTTTGCCTGCTAGAGATCTATCACATATAAGTATTTTCCAATTATCCTTAATAATTTTTTCAACAGGTCTATAGTTACTGTTGAATTGAGTGATAAAACGTACCTGGTTGTCAACAAAGGCTGGTTAAGATTTAGGTTGTAATAGGGTTTCCCTTTCTGTTCTTAGGGCTCTTCTATACGCTTTATTAATTTGGTTGGAAGAGTATCCTCTCTGTCTGAACCGATTTTTCATCTCAATTGCTTGAGCTTTAAAAGTATCTCGTTCTGTACAGTTACGGCGTAGTCTCAGAAATTCTCCAAATGGAATGGATTTCTTAACTTCAGGTTGTTGTTGTTAAGGATGGTCAGAAATTCTTGTAATTCAACCAAGGGACCATCCCATAAAAACAAAATATCATCTATATATCTCGTCCAGTGTATGTTATGTACAGGATTAGCTTGTACGGGTTGGCTATACAAAGAGCGACCTTTATATGTCACAGTGGTCTATTCTAAAGCCCCATACACGTGCGAACCCACAACGCATGATGTGTATGCATGGCCATTTTGGGTGTAAATCGTGCCAGGTATGGGAAATTGTCAGCTGAAACGGCCGTTCAGTTGAAGATCTGATGTTGAAGATGTTTTTTGCCCATAAATTTGGATACTCCCAGGTTGCAGCATATGTAAATAGTTACAACAACTCTGTTCTCAAGAAAGGTTCCTTGTGCAAACCAGGGCGATAGCAGGAGAAGCACAGACAGAAGCCTACCCCACTTCCCACGGAAAAGCACCGCCCACTTCCAGAAAACCACACCCAATTCTGACCAAAACCACAACCACTGGATAAAATCATACCCTTGTTCAGACAACCCACACCACTTTCTGGACAAACCCACACCGCTTCTGGACAAAGCCGCACTCCTTTCTGGACAAATCCGCACCCCTTTCTGGACAAAACCACAACCCATTCCAGCTATGTCTAGGGGAGGCAGCATTTGGAATTTTGGCTCAGGTGCCAAAAATTCTAGAGAAGCCCTACTCTATGTGCTGTAAAGAAATGCTGACCCCTATCACTTGCTTTCCCTTGCATGTTGAATACCCTAAGGAACAATTATTAATGTGGTGAGGGTCATTCTACAAGAGCCAAGCCTGCCAAGCTCTGTAACATGGTGGTGGGGGTAAGGTAGGGTGTTTGGGGCGTGGGAAGTGGGGGGGCATGTCCACTAGTGGCACACCCCATAGGGCAGCACTGATAAGTGCCTTTTGGGGCTTAGGGGGCCCCCGCTGCTCAAACCCGGGACCCCCCTCCCTGGCACTTGTAGTGCCTTTGCGGCACTAAAAGAGCCCTTGCAGCACTGACAAGTGCCTTTGTTGGGGGTCCTGCAGCTCGAAACCAGGACCCTTATTGACTCTTAGAAGAGCCCTTGTGGCTCTAATAAAAGCCTTTCTGATAGAGGGGTCCCACAGAAACCAGAAACCAGGACCACCCCTGGACCTAATGATAATATATGGTAAATATTTAAATCCTAGCAATCATATGATCACAATAACCAATTATATTTTAATAAAATATTAAAATATGATTGGTTAAGATTTCAATCCTCACACATTAACCAATCTCAGTTGGATTTGGTCCTTCAGCAAAATATAAAGAGGTGCAAACCACACGGAACTCAGAGTATCATTGGAGTGAGTGACAGAAGAAAGAAGACGTTGATAGTAGATCCTTACACAGTGAGATAGAACAGAAATAGTAATCAATATCTAAAACCAGATTTCGGGATATACCGAATCTACAAGATTTTGATAAGCAATGAATTTGGAAATCTTGAATCCGAATATGTTAATCCTTGATATTCAATATGGAAGCTCGAAAATAGCTTGAATGTGAGAAAGCTGTTTTTAAATAAGTTTTGGTTATATGTATGTGTTCCCAAGACCATTTCCCAGGTGTTTGTGTCATTTACTTACTTACTATTGCTTTTTCTACCTTAAAGGGATGTCCACCCCCAAAACTAACATTTGACCCACTGTTGTTCCCACTGTGTAGTATTAAAAAATTCCTTACCTTTCTCCTCTGCTCCTTATGGTTGTCCTGCAGTGCCTATTCAAAGTCCAGAAAAGTGAAGAGTAGGAGCCTTCCTTTGTGTAATCTGGTATCTGCCCCTTCCCTTTCCCCTGGAGGTCTGGCACGCACAAGAGAGCTTTTCCCCCTCCGAATCCCTCAGCACTGCATTTAATGTTAAAAAAAAAAAAAAAAATCCTATAGTGTAGGGACACGCCTAACCCCAGCCACCAGGTTTATAACATTAAAAGTGCACAGAAACAGATTTACCCACCTTCGTTACCTCTGCACTCTCAATAGCTGGAAGACATATCCATGATTGGCTGTCTCGTTCCCGGCAGAGTAGCAATAGAGGCAGAAGAAAGAAGGGGGTAAGTCTGTTTGTGCACTTTTTTAAGTTATAAACCTGGCAGTTATGGTTGGAGGAGGTGTCCCCTAATACAGAAAGATTCTAATTTGGGGTGGAGATACTTTAAATTTAATCTGAACTTCTGATTTTTTTTCCCTCATTGACTTCTATTGGGCTGTTTTCAGATTTATTTTGAAATTTCAAAAAAGAACCAAATCTTGTCGGTTTCCAAAATCTCTAGTCAGATGACACAATCCTCAACAGAACAAGGTAAGTATCAGATAGAACTGAAACTAAAGCAGAAAGAGAACCCTACTAAACTCAGGGAAACCCCTGAGGCACTACAAGGGCATAAATGGAGGGAAATAGTAACCCCCAAAAAAATACACATGGGGGAAATCCTATAGTATATGATGTATAACAAAACCTTCCAACAAAAAATGACTAGAAAAAGCGTGTACTTTAATGTTCATTGAATAACTTTAAAAAAGATACGTTTCTAAAACTAAAGAATATTGAGAATTACTGGATTAATGCATATAGGTCGGTTGATCCAGGGATATTTCCGATTGCCGTTTGGAGTCAGGAAGGAATTTTTTTCCCCCTTTTTAGCTGGGGTTTTTTGCCTTCCTCTGGATCAACTGTTAGGTACGGTAAAAAAAAAAAAAAAAAAGTGAATAGGTTGGACTTGATGGACGTATGTCTTTATTCAACCTTAATTACTAATATGCTAACAAACGAATCCTGTGTTAGGTGATGTTGCCTCCGACCTGTTGCTCCACAGGGTCAGTCAATAGAAATATCAGCAAAAGAGAGAGGACTTATACGCATTCAGTAACACTGCACACAAATTCAAGGTTTACATAAAGTGAACGTATTTATTAAATATGGGGTGGGCTGGGTACACTACATATTTAATAGTAGGGAACCAAGCAGCTTGAAGGGATCTGGAATGTGGGAGATGGGGCTTCCCTGCACATGCCAGAGTCTCCAGGAGGACGAAGAGTAGCATGGACCAGAAACACAACCTAGCTAATAAAGTAGATTCACTACCTCTAATGACTCTCAGGAGCGTCCGCAAGCTATTCACCAGCAGCTGTGTGGCTCTTTGGATGTGGACAACACCAAACATTTTTATGTGCACCCTCTGGTCAGATAGGGATGGGAATTTCAGCTAATGACTGGAGAGGTGGTTCATGACAAAAGTTTAATAAGAGACCAGTGGCAGGAGGAGATGAATGTTAAATGACAATAGTAGTGCAGCAACAAGAATGCAGTAGTGCAGTAGTGGAAATATAGACAAACAGAGGGATGGTTCGTAGGTAGGAGGTTAACAGGAGACCAGCAGCAGCAGGAATGAATAATAATGCTGTAAGACACAGTTGGAGTGATGGTTCTGAAGGTAGCAGGTTGCAGGTGACCAGCAACAGGAATTCAGGATCAGCAGAAACAGAACGTGCTAAAGAGAAGAACTGGAAGATAGGAGGAGCACAGACCAGAAGCAGCAATAGTGGTTACAGGCAGAGCAATAAACAGGGACAAACAAGAACAGCTATAGGCAAATAGCAAACACTAAGAGTCAACAGTAAAATCACAATCACCACTGGCTCTATAGACCTGGTCACGCACAACAAACACTGCCATGTAACAACAACAAAAAGAAAAATTAAGAATTACTGGTATATTACATATATTGTAGTTTAGGTTGATCCAGGGATACTTTCCTATTTGCATTTGGAGTCAGGGAAAATATGCCCCAATCTGCCCCAACCCCCCCCCCCCCCCCATATTTTTTATTTTTGTAGCAGTTTTTTTATTTTTACTGTTTTTTAACTGTTAAGGAGAGTTTAAAGAGGAGTGTGTAAAGTTTGGACTAGATGTTGAAGACGTATGTCTTATTCAACCTCAATTACATGATACTATGTTACTAGTGCCCTGTCGCCTCCTATTGGCTAGGGACACCAGCTGGCCAGCGTGTCTGGATGCCCCTACTATTACTAGTACTAGAGCAAGCGGGGAGGGACCCTGCATGTGGCAATGACTATTTGATAATGGTGTCATAAAAGCTTCAGTCCCCATTTAATGGCACTCTCAAAGAAGTTCTGTTTCTGAAATTAACACCAAAATATATTTCAGATCCCACTGATTTCCCCCAGCCAATAGTATAGTCTTTTTTACCAATTATTTGCATGACTTTATTTACAGCTAATTTAAATCTTTGAATGTAGAGGTCAGGGATTATAACTGACATCACTAAGTACCATTTTTCTACAAACAGTAAGTTGAAACCTACATTTCCTCTAAACCTAATAATTCATCACTTATATAATATGAATGATACCCTTTGAATTAAGACCAGGGTATATAATCTAATGTCATTAAATACATTTGCCTTTGACTGTTTCACCTGAGTATTTTACTTATAATTTGCCTCTACTTTTGTTTGTGCTATATTTTACTGTCCAAATGTTGCTGAATTATAAATGCAAAAAACAGACAAACAAACAAAAAAAAAAACAATAACCCAGCAGTTGAGCAGTAAATACTTTATAAACATGCCCTAAGTGTAAAACATTTCATAATTGTTAAGAAAGTCAGGCAAATCTGGCTTGTCTGGCTTTTCACTATTTCCTGGATGGGGTGGTGTAAACGTAACATGGATTTTTTTTTTTTACGTATTTTCCTAATTCGCATATTTTGCAAACAGAAGGAAAAACATGTTGAGAAAACAGTTAGTCCCTCTCACTAAATAATGTCTTTGAACTTTCTCTTCATACTGCACTTAGTAACCTTACTAGGTAAGTCATTCACTTATAATTGTACTATACTGTTTCTTTTTTTAGTATAGTTTTAGTTTTATTTGTTTTAGAAGTGTTAATTTTTTTTGTCTCCTGAACAGTCACTCAGCTATAACTCTTTGCCTACATAATCTTACAGAGCTGAGTACTAAGTGACACATTATAAACACATAATTACATTAAGAGACTATAATAATGATTTATTGCTCTCGTTATAAAATGAATTACTTATGTATCGCAAAAAAATACTTGCTACCATTGTCCTCTGTAAAATATACAGTCCCAAAAAAACTTTCTTTTACAGAAATTGTTTGAATTGTTTTACCATTTAGCAAAGGATTTTGAGCAATTAGCAGTTAATTTATGCCTGACATTGCTATAAATCACGCAGATTTTCCAGGTGTGTAAGTGTACACTCAGAATTTATTATAGTTCCCAAGCACAAGGTATTGTTAAAAAATTTACTTGTTTGAAAGTTTGACTGACCTTTTTTTCAAATGACAAACTTTTAGTAACTACAAAGTTACACATGTGGCCTGCATGCCAACTCTGTAAGATAATGTAGGTTAATTGAAATTGTACCTTTTTTGATCATTTTTTTTAAATTTACTACAGCAAAGTTTTTTTAAATTGGAGTAAGGAGGCAATATTTCATAAAAGTATTGCATATAAAACCCTATCTTCCATACATTTAATTGATCTGATGGATATATTTATATAAGATTACTGTAGTTGTTTGCATTGCAATCCAAGTTTTACTCTGTTAATCTACATTGCAAACCATCTTACCATTGGCTATGTTTTATAAGGAATGGGAGGGCCTTCCAAGCAACAACTTTTTATTAAAAGTAACTATAATAATGGTTTTAAAATAAGTAAGAGTTTAATTGAACACTTCATTTGATTTTTGGAAGTCAGAGGACAACAACTAAGTGAATCTATGTTGGATCCCAATTCCAACACATACAGCTAAAAGGCATACCTTGATATCATTGGACATGCAATTTGTAGCAATTTTACACACTATGCAATATAATAATCAGGACAGACATTATTTCCTACTTGTGCTTATTCTACATTACAGGTGTCAGTCACTGTGAGCCTAACGTGGATTCAATAACCTAATAAAAACCTACTCTGAACAATATCCCAGGTAAAGATGTGCGTCCAGTGAAGGACTGGCAGATACCATCAAAAGTCTTAATTGACATGTCATTGATAACGGTTGTTTCCTTGGTAAGTTTATTATGGCTTTTATATAGTTTATGAAAGGCAATATTTGCTGGTTTTATTATTGGATACTGCCGTTCAACCTCTGCTAAATCTCTTCTGGGAGATTTACCCAGAGCGCATGGCTGGTTATTTCTGGCTGAATCTCCCTGTTAGTTTCTTGGTTTAGGCAACGGAAAGGAGTATTGTGAAGCACAGGCCAGCTAATGAACTATTTGAAATAGGGTAAATGGGGATAAATAGAGATAAATGCAACAAAGAGAACACAGTATCCCCCTATCGGATTACCTAACTGAATGCAACAGTAGGTGTAGGACTAATATTAAAAATTATATTCTATTAGGTATACGTTAAAAATTCTGATAAAAATATACAACACAAAGCAAAAAATTGGGAACCCGCTAATAGAGAGAATATTTGTGTGTGGAAGGTAAGAAATTCTCTTCCCACAATGGCAATTATTAAGGCTCGTAGCTGCTAGCCAGTAAAACAAAGATAATAGAAATCGATCGTCTCTTGCTGATATGTTGTTAGGAAAGGAAAAGAGATCCCTATCTGGAGTCTCATAAGAGATAGATCTCGTAGCCAGTCCAGAGAGTGAGAGGACCTACCCTACGGTCACTCTGCTAGCAGTGCGGGTTTGCCTCGGAAAAATAGAAACAGCCCATATCCGATTCTCCTATATGTCTTAAGAAAGAGGGACTTCTAGTATGGAAGTACCTCATACCACTGAATGGCTAACATGTGTGGGTTGCCTGTATTACGCCCCCCTCATAGTAAACGTCGTGAGGAGGATCAGGCAGTCCAACAGAAACCAGAGGATCGGATAGGGTGCGGAAAATAAAAGATTAAAAGAACATGTCAAGAAACAGCCGACGCGTTTCGTCCCTCGTGCGGGGACTTACTCATAGCTGGAGGAGTCGCTATCTTAATACGTGTATAAATACCCCAATCATCTGACTTGGGGCTGTTGATTGGTGCATGTTAACCCAATCGGGTCGCGGGTTGTGAGAACACCCCCGCCCCTCCTCCCACAGCGAGAGTGACTATGTACGTACTGCGCGTGGGTCATAACCATGGAAACCAACCAGTACGTTGATTGTAGTTGAAGTCAAACATCTGGAGAGCTCATATATGGAATCGAGATGAGGTGGTAAAATATATTTGGTCAGTAAGAGTACTAAAATCACACTAGACCAAGCTAAAACATAGAATTAATGCCGATGTTCCATACATCACAACCTAAACCAAGAGGCGTGTGTAGTCCTCGTGAGTAAGTATAACGTCTTAGGATAGGTATTCATATCTAGTATGCCACATCACATGTACATGAAGCCACAAAAGTTGGTAAATCAAAAAATCGTTGACAGAGAAATGCATTAAATTATATTTTGTCATTAAGTCCGCATGGCACTAGTGTGGTTAGTAGGAAAATCCAGCGACTCTCTCTTCTGATGGGTTTATTTTCTCTATCACCACCTCTGATGCCAAGTGGGACCTTTCCAAAATAAACCATTTAAGGTCATCAGGTGACGCATTATGATGTGTCAGGAAATGGTTTGCCACACAGTCAGTTTGTCCTGTCTTTGTTTTTCAAGGTCGCGGTTCTTATATTGGACAGATGTCAATTATTCGGTCCTTAGCTCGGCGTGGTCATACCAACATATTTTTGCCACAAGAACAATTAGTGCATAGATCACTGACTCTGTCAAACAGTTGGATATTCTTTACAGTCATGTTTTTTTGCCACAAACGATCAATAACATGATCTGTTTGTAATGTGTACTTACATACAACAATGGCACACATTTAAAGAAACCCTTAGCAGTTGGAATGTGTCACCATTGATTATTTCTGAGAAATGACTAGAGACCAGTTTATCTCTTAATGTTGGGGCTCGTTTATAGATGAAAGTAGGTTCTGGCAGAATTTTGCCTGCTAGAGATCTATCACATATAAGTATTTCAATTATCCTTAATAATTTTTTCAACAGGTCTATAGTTACTGTTGAATTGAGTGATAAAACGTACCTGGTTGTCAACAAAGGCTGGTTTAGATTTAGGTTGTAATAGGGTTTCCCTTTCTGTTCTTAGGGCTATTATACGCTTTATTAATTTGGTTGGAAGAGTATCCTCTCTGTCGAACCGATTTTTCATCTCAATTGCTTGAGCTTTAAAAGTATCTCGTTCTGTACAGTTACGGCGTAGTCTCAGAAATTCTCCAAATGGAATGGATTTCTTAACATTGGGGTGGTGGAAACTGGTGTGGTGTAAGATACTGTTGGTGGCCGTATCTTTTCTGAATAGTTCTGATTTTAACACACCATCCTTCTTTTGGATTTTAATATCCAGAAAGTTTACTTCACAAAAATCATAGTGAGTAGTTAATTTGATGTTCAGGTTGTTGTTGTTAAGGATGGTCAGAAATTCTTGTAATTCAACCAAGGGACCATCCCATAAAAACAAAATATCATCTATATATCTCGTCCAAAAAGAGATATATTCCTGATATTGAGAAAATTTATTTTCACCAAAAACGTGGGTTTCTTCCCACCATCCCAAAAAGAGGTTAGCATATGTGGGTGCGCAAGCAGTTCCCATTGCAGTACCTCTAATTTGTAAGTAGTAAGTATTGTTAAACAGAAAGTAATTATGAGATAAGACGAATTTCAAGAGTGTCAGTAGAAAGTCTTTTGTTGCCGTATCATTGTTCTCTTTGTCCAAGAAGTAACTAACTGCATTAACACCTAGTTCATGTCTGATGGAAGTATACAGAGACTCTACATCTGCAGTGATCAGTATGGTATTCTCACTAACAGGCAAAGAATCAATTTTGGATAGCACATCCATAGTATCACGAGTGTGTGAGTTTAGATTGGTAACAAAGTGTCGTAGTTTACAGTCCAAAAATTGACTTGCTTTCTCCGTTAGATTATCTTTACCTGACACAATAGGCCTCCCTGGAGGAATGTTTTTATTTTTGTGCACTTTGGGGAGAAGGTACAGAGTAGCTGTTCGAGATATCGGTTTGTAGAGAAATTTGTATTCTTTGTCAGAGATGATGGCTCGTTCTCTCGCCTCATCAATAAGTGAATGGTACTGGATATTGAATATCCTATAGGGGTTTTCAGACAGTTTAGTGTAGGTAGTTCTGTCTGAGAGTTTGGACGAGATATATAGATGATATTTTGTTTTTATGGGATGGTCCCTTTGTTGAATTACAAGAATTTCTGACCATCCTTAACAACAACAACCTGAAGAAATAATCAATGGTGACACATTCCTAACTGCTAAGGGTTTCTTTAAATGTGGCCATTGTTGTACATGTAAGTACACATTACAAACAGATCATGTTATTGATCGTTTTGGCAAAAAACATGACTGTAAAGAATATACCAACTGTTTGACAGAGTCAGTGATCTATGCACTAATTTGTTCTTGTGGCAAGAAATATGTTGGTATGACCTCACGCCGAGCTAAGGACCGAATAATTGAACATCTGTCCAATATAAGAACCGCGAACCTTGAAAAACAAAGACAGGACAAACTGACTAGTGTGGCAAACCATTTCCTGACACATCATAATGCGTCACCTGATGACCTTAAATGGTTTATTTTGGAAAAGGTCCCACTTGGCATCAGAGGTGGTGATAGAGAAAATAAACTCATCAGAAGAGAGAGTCGCTGGATTTTCCTACTAAACACACTAGTGCCATGCGGACTTAATGACAAAATACAATTTAATGCATTTCTCTGATCAATGATATGTTTGATTTACCAACTTTTGTGGCTTCATGTACATGTGTATGTGGCATACTAGATATGATATACCTATCCTAAGACGTATACTTACCTCACGAGGACTACACACGTTCCTCTTGGTTTAGGTTGTGATGATGGAACATCGGCATTAATTCTATGTTTTAGCTTGGTCTAGTGTGATATTTAGTACTCTTACTGACCAAATATATTTTACCACCTCATCTCGATTCCATATATGAGCTCTCCAGAATGTTTGGACTTCAACTACAATCAACGTACTGGTTGGTTTCCATGGTTATGACCCACGCGCAGTACGTACATAGTCACTTCGCTGTGGGAGGAGGGGCGGGGGTGTGTCTCACAACCCGCGACCCGATTGGGTTAACATGCACCAATCAACAGCCCCAAGTCAGATGATTGGGGTATTTATACACGTATTAAGATAGCGACTCCTTCCAGCTATGAGTAAGTCCCCGCACGAGGGACGAAACGCGTCGGCTGTTTCTTGACATGTTCTTTTAATCTTTCATTTTCCGCACCCTATCCGATCCTCTGGTTTCTGTTGGACTGCCTGATCCTCCTCACGACGTTTACTCTGAGGGGGGCGTAATACAGGCAACCCACACATGTTAACCATTCAGTGGTATGAGGAACTTCCATACTAGAAGTCCCTCTTTCTTAAGACATATAGGAGAATCGGAATATGGGCTGTTTCTATTTTTCCGAGGCAAACCCGCACTGCTAGCAGAGTGACCGTAGGGTAGGTCCTCTCACTCTCTGGACTGGCTACGAGATCTATCTCTTATGAGACTCCAGATAGGGATCTCTTTTCCTTTCCTAAACCATATCAGCAAGAGACGATCGATTTCTATTATCTTTGTTTTACTGGCTAGCAGCTACGAGCCTTAATAATTGCCATTGTGGGAAGAGAATTTCTTACCTTCCACACACGAATATTCTCTCTATTAGCGGGTTCCCAATTTTTTGCTTTCTGTTGTATATTTTTATCAGAATTTTTAACGTATACCTAATAAAGAATATAATTTTTAATATTAGTCGCTACACCTACTGTTGCATATTCAGTTAGGGTAATCCGATAGGGGGATACTGTGTTCTCTTTATTGCAGTTTCTTGGTTTAGACATTGGGACTGCAAGTGAGGAAGATGTTAAAGGGTAATTGTGGTCTCGAATTCTTCCAAACTAGTTATATTATATAAAAAGCCTTCCAACGTACCTTCAAAATAAAACCTAAATAACATCTCTAGATAAAATTTGTGAGAAGTTATAGCTGGAAAGGTTCAGACAATATTACTTCGCTGAAACACTGTTTTCACCATGTGACCAGCCTCTGCCTGCATTAATAGGCTCATTCTCACACTGGCAATTTTTTCCGCGCGGTACTTCTTATTTCCCAGCATTAAGTCTTAACTGAGCAGCTTCTCCCCCGGGCGGATGGGCGGGACAGAGGTCAGATGATATCACTCAACCTACTGGAAGCAGGAAGTTTGAACATTCACCCCAATGTAATGTCTCAAAGGTCCAGCCAGAGATGATTGTCAGCTTATTTAAAGGATATACTGCAGGCTTTCATTTAATGAAAGGTGTTAAAACAGCATTGTACATGGCAGACAGTTGGTGCCATGTACAATGCTGTTTTAACACCTTACTCTGGGCGTTCCTATAACACCTCTTAGCCACTATCCAATCACACCCTTAACACCTGGCTGTGATATGCTAATTGGGATTTTCCAGGGTACATAATTGCCACAGATTCTTGTACAAGTCATTTCTTGAATTGAGGAAAGCCAGTCGGATGACTAGCGAAACGTCTTCAAGAACTACATTTCAAGTCAGTTGATCTAATTGAATACAACAGATATACCATGACCTGGATGAATGAGAACCTTCACAAGCATATTTCTAATGACGGGGATTATATTCCTGAGTATTTTGCAATACTTTCATTTTTTTTATAACATAGGTTTGAAGATATTTACATTTTTATGTGTAATATGGTAGGAGCCTCACCAGATCCCCTGCACTTCCTGCACTGAAACCATGCGACAGTCCCTCTTCCCTGTGTCTCCTCCTCTCATGGGCCCCCATGGCCCCTCCCCTTGCAGTCCCCTTGAAACCCCCTCTCAGGTGGCCCCTCCTTAGGTCACTGTTTGGAGACCATAGCCAACTGAAGGTTTGGGTGTCAGCTGCAGGCAAAATGTGATAGCAGAGATCATCAGACAATTGCCATTTATAGGATTTTTGCACACTGCCACAACTGCCGTTATTTGTGTCTATAAGCCATGATAACACTTGGTGCATGTGCTTTAAGAAGAACTACCAGATAGCATCACTCTGACAAAACCCCATAAGTATTGTAGACCTTGTACTCATGCAACAGAAAAGCAGTGGAAATAAGGTTGTATCAGTTATGCTAAGGTGAGGAATTAGTTAGTATTCCTGGTAACTGTCAAGTGAAAGACCAGTACAACCCATCAAGCATTACAAATTTAAATGACACCTCCGTCTTTTAGCAGACTGTTTTGTGAACGTGTAATGCAGTTATTGTTAAGGCAAAATGGCATTTTAGTCATATGAGTCATTCCAAATATCTTGAATTTTTTTAAATTTCCTCGTCATGTTACATAAGGGGAATTTTCTAAAACCAGTATTGTTACTGAATGCAGTTGGACTAATAACAGTTACAGCCCCAAGGGCCTTTAAGAGCCAATGGGGGTCATTGTTTCAAGATGCAGGACCCCCAACAAAGGCACTTGTCAGCACCACAAAGGCACTTCTAAGGCCGCGGAGGGGGGCCCGGTTTTAAGGCTGCGGACCAACTAGGCCCCGTAAGGCAACTTACAGTGCCCCCACCGGCAGGGGCACTGTTGCAAATCTGCAGCACGATGTTAAATCATTTCTAACTGTAGAAGACCAATATAAAGGCATCATCTGATTGTACCTCTTTTAAATAAGCCAGAGGAATTTTTCCCCCAAATACCATTCCGGAAAGGTTAAACAGCAGAACAAACTGGCCACCTACCAGAGAAAAGAAATTAACTACAACATGAAAATCTGGGACTAGAGGCCATAGAAGCCTTGATCCAAGTCGCGATATCGGGATATCCCGATTTCGTACGATCATCAGATTGTGTAGGACATCATTGAAGAGTTTCCAATAATTTCCCATCGGGCCAGTTGATAATTTTTGGCCAGCCAGCAATCCAATCGTACGACCCGTGGATGTATGATCGGATTGTAGATGTCATGGCCACAAATGGCCTAAAAACAGGAGTATTTCATTTCAAAATGCAGTGTTCTTATCAGAAATTTATGAGTCTTCTCAGGTAGCCACCAAGGAATATAGGGAATATAATGCTTGTCCAGAGAATAGTGATATGGATGAAACTACAGTAGTGTACACATCTGTTGCAGTTCATTTATATGTGTGTATGTTTTTTTTTGTGTGCCCATGTTTTACATGTCATTTTTGATGGAAAGTGCACACATCTTTTGGCAGTGTGTGTAAAAAAATATTTTGCTGTGCATATGTCTTTACATGGTCATTTGTAACATAAACACGCATTGATTTGTTTCATTTTCTATTACGGTATATGGCTATTGGAGCGTGTTAATCGCCCAATGAAACCCACTAAAGCCCACAATTGCTTTGTTTGCATTTGTTAGGAGTCTATTGATTGTTCTTTTGCACTTGCAGTGTTTACTCTTGTGCTCCAGGTATAAATGTGTGCATAATACCATATTAAGGTGGCGAATAGTATAAACTCTGTGTGTAAAAGCTTTATTATTTGTAACATCCTAACCAATAGATTAGAAATGACACCACATAGCAAACTGTTTGTTACTTTAACAACTACACATGAGTGTCTCTGTAACTGTTAAGTTTCATTAGACATACTTTTCGTTAATCTAAAATATATATAGGGCGATTTACAAAGAGTTGCTCACTGATTTTTTAGGCTTTAAGAGTAGTTAACGGCCGATCTTTAAAGTGGGGTTAACAGCATTTAAGATGTATAAAGAGCTGCTACTGGCTTGGCCACATTAAGGGGGGAAATTAGCGCGATTGCGGTTCTATAGCGATGCACTGAAAGTTGTATTGTGGTGGGATACTGGGTAAGAGTAGGTTTAAGATGGTTTATATATATATCACATGTTTTGGAACAGAAATCAGAGTATTCTAACAGTATAATATTTATGTATTTCAGACTCATGTAGATTTAAGCCATAAAATAAAAACAAACTATGGAAACAATATTTAGTGCCACCTAGTCTATACTTTACTATCCACTTTTTTTAGGACACAAGCCAGCAAACTCTTATCACATATACTTGGTTTTCTTTGTAAGTTCTATTTTTCTTTCCTTGTTTTTTTTTTAAATAAAATTTGTTACCCGGTACTTGTAAGAATGCAAACCAAATGCAAAGCAAGCCAGCCATGGCTAAGTTTGGGTATAATAGGATATAACAGTGACATACAAGCTAGGCATTATGCTCATAGGCAAGCACCCCCCCCAAACCCCAACACCTCCATTAAATCCTGTAACCCCCTTTGCACAATAAAACCCAAATGACACAATAATCAAAGCAAAAGGGGTCATGCTTTATTAATAACATGAATGAAATAACCTTACAAATATCATCTTAAACAGTAAACAATAATTTGTTAACAACGGTAAATTATTTACTCTGGCAGATGGTCGTTGGAAGCTATTGTAGAAACTCCATCCCATTTTGCCAGCCGTACTACACTGGTTCAGCAAAGGGAATCACTATTGGTGCCTGAAGCAGTCACCACTGTTGCCAAAGGGACTTGTATGTTCCCTGCTGCCTCCCCGTGGGCTAGCTCATTACTAACACACAAGCCAGCTTCTGAAAGAACTACCACCCCGCTGACAGTAAAACAATAAGGTGTAAACCAGGGAACCAAAAGGGAGAGAGGGATCAGCTACCTCCTCTGCTTAACTTCTTCCTGACACTTTTCCCCGGAGGAAAATAATTTAGTACCACCTCCTGCCTCCCTGACACCTCTTCAGGGCAGCCTGACCTTGTAATAAACAATAGGGTACCAAGGCTCTACCCTATGCCCTGCCATGCATATTTAATGACTAAAAGAGTATCTTCACTGGAAAAAAAATTGGCATTTTACTCTTACCCTCCGTTCTTCAATAAAACCTGCAGGAGCTGGGAGAGAAGGTAAGCTACTTACCCATTGTGCGCTCCACCTCGGCGTAGTCTGCAGGCCCCGACGAACTCTGTTTCTATGCACATCGCACATGCACCTGAGCATAGAAGCAGAGTCCATTGGACCTGTCAGACTACGTGGAGGAGGAGCGAGCGAGCGATCGGTAAGTTCTCTCCTGGCTCCTACAGGTTTTTTTGGAATGGGAGAAAGACACTGCCTTTACTTCCCTTTCTTAAATAAAACTAAATGCCAATTTTTTTTTTTCAGTGGAAAGTTCCTTTAAAGTTTCTAGGGATGTCTATTCTGACACAGTCCAGCTAACATATCACATATCTAGTGCACAATTATTACATTAAACACAAGTTTGTCTATTTTCAACCGTCCCACTGTGCACACTGGATGCACAGTTGGGGGTCAGCCTACCATAAAATAAATGAAAGTAATTCAGAACAATCACTGCTGAAAACAATTCATATTTTTAGGAGTTGCTGGGGTTCCTACAAATAAAGGTGACCATTTACTTTGCCAATATCAGGCAAATCCTGCAGATGGGGTCAAAAGGACTCTCCTGATATTGGAATGTGTATGGTACAAAAACAATCACCCAGGATTCAACAAAATGACCTCTGTAACCTCTGCTCCTCTACTGTAAGTGGGGGAAACTATGCATTGCAACCCCATGCGATCAGTTGGTTGTGTGACAGTATGTGCATGTCGTTGCATATTAACAACAAATTCAAATGGATATCGATCTGATCGAATACATACAATATTAAAAAGGGGAATTTTGCAAATTGATATTATTGCAGCATTTTGCTAAATTTATACCAAGTAGTAAAATGTTTCTGATGTATATATTCTTGTTCTCCTCCAGTCATGGAGAATGATTTTATAACTTGGAACCCAAAAACTTTGTGTGGAATTGACTACATTTTGATTCGTGGAGAAAATCTTTGGATCCCAGACATGTACATTTATGAAATGTGAGTCTGAAACCAATGGGGACATTGTTTGGGATTATGCTTCTTTTTTATAGGATGTTACTGTACTTTTACAGGAAACCATTATTATTTTTTCTTCGAGTCTATATAAGTTTAATAATTTTTAACGTGTATAACTTAATTTTAACAATGAATTTATATTTGCAGAGGAATGTATTGTGTATATTGCATAAAAATAATATAAAGGCATTTCACGACCATATCAAAGCAGAAGGGCGAGTGCTTTTATATTAGGGATGGAACACTGAGCTTTACAGATAGCCAACAACCAGTAAAGTGGGGTTAAAGTCAAGTTAACGGATGCAAAACCGGCTACGCGACTTAATTCCTTACTTGCGGTGGCTGCAGGGAATCGCAAAAGACACCCATGATGGGACAGAGAGTTGGGAAGATAGTAGAAGGAACAAAAACATATAGGGACAAATAGATAGACAGACAGGGACAAATAAAGATAGGGACACATAGACAGGAACAGAAAGATATCGGGACAGATAGACAAGGGAGGGAGAGATAGATAGAGACAGGGACAGATAGAGATAGATTAAGAGATAAAGTCCCCAGAGTTTTTACCTCTATTGTAGACTTGAAGTGATTCCAGATCTTAAAAGATAACTATACGCTAATATTAAATGTATTAAAAATGGTAAGTACCTGGGGCAAAGAGATGGGATGATTATTCCCACTTACACTTAAATATGTTTTGTCAAGGAGCTACAGCACTATCAGTTTTAATTCGCCAGTTCAGTCCTGGACTTATCCTTATTTAAGATAGTGCTGAAGCCAGGAGGAAGACTGGCAGAAGTCAGTTTTCTTTGGGCTGGTGCCCCTTACGAAACAATATGGGTAGGTAGGAATTGCCAGTCCTAAATCCAAGTACTTTTCATTTTCACTGTATTTAAAAAAAACTTTATACACCTGATATTTATCCGATTCCTTTAAAGGGCATCTATGAAAAATCGGTTATTTTAAATTGGCCATAACGGAAACTATAATTCTTCCCAAACACCACTGTATCATTTTTTGTTGATCTGCCCCTATTTCTTAGATATCCAGTCAAAAACTTCTTATATTTCACTGTCAATCAAGTTCCTTGCTCTCAAAAACTATTCTTCTGAAGTAGTTTACTGTAGCTGGAATGGTGACAGGTTTGACAGTTGGAATGCTGTGTGAGGCTTGACAGCTGTTTGTGGGAAAAAGTCAGGTCGAATGTAAGTGGGAGTGGATAAAAGGGGGGTGGGGGCTACTGCTCCTAAACAAAATGTGTGCTGGGTTGAAGGCATGCAGAAACATACACAAATCAAGTGAGTAAGTGTACTTACAGTATTCAATTATAGATTGGTGCTAGAAGGCCAGAGTCCCCCTTAGTGTCCCAAGGCCAGGAGTCCCCCCTTAGTGTCCCAAGGCCAGAGTCCCCCTCATGTCCCAAGGCCCGTTTCCCCCGCTCAGTGTCCCAAATCCAGGGTCCCCGCCTCGTGTCCCAAATCCAGGGTCCTCTTGATCCAATTCAGCACCCCTATATCCAAATCCAGGGTCAACCCCTTGTCCCAAATCCAGGATCCTCCCTCTGTCCCAAATTCAGCACCCCCTATATCCCAAATCCAGGGTCAACCCCTCTGGCCAAATCCAGGATCCTCCCCTCTGTCCCAAAATCCAGCCCCCCCCCCTCTGTCCAAAGAACCTTACAGAGGTTTGTGAATTATGTTGTGTTCTGCGTCCATGCTTTTTTCGTGTTTTCTCCCTCTAATGGTGAGTCAATAAGAAACTGCAGAGACAATTTTACCATCTACCTCTTAGTGGTGAGTCCATAGGAACTGCAGTGACACACAAAATAATTTTTTCAGTATAGTGTCCTCTTAAATAAAGGATGAAAACTGTATGTGCTATGGTACTCAACAAAAACAATATTGGGAAGTAGGAATACATCAATACTACCTCCCTGCCCCAGGTACTTTTCATTTTTAAAAGGTAAATTTCTTTGGTAATGACAGGTATGAATAAATAAATTGAGTGCATTATTTTAATTGGAGATGGACTAGAACTGGAACCTGAGTTCGAGCCGTACTTATCGAGTTTGAATGGACTCGAGCTTCTCAACTATCCCAGACTGGATTTCTCAGACTTTTGATAATTAACGAATTTGAAAATCAATCGTTTATGGGATAATTTATCGAATGCAAAAAAATTGATCGAAGTGTTCGAATCGTTTATGAGATAATTATCGAAAGTCGAATGTGGGAGCTCGAAAGTACCACGCGTGAGAATAAAATAGATTTTTTGAAAATTCTGAATATTCAAACGTGTCCCCCGACCATTTCCCAGGTCCCAGAGCCATTTACATTAAAGTGACAGTTCAGAGGAAATTATCAAAATTTGTTTAATTGTTAGTTGTGTGTAATGCTTCTTAGTTATTCTACATATTCTCTCCCATTTTGAAAAATCAGTTGATTCATACCCTTTGCTGTTCCCTGCTGTTGACATTAGTGAGCTGACATTTCAGGTTCTAACGGTCCTTCTTTTCCCAGGATGCACACTTCCTTGAATGTTCCTAACAGTAATCTCTACTGATTGGTGTTGGATGGTCAAACATGCTCAGATCTCTACTTAGCAACTGAATCAACCCAGGCGCTGGGTCAAGGCAAGACCATAACGGTCTCTACTAGGGGTCCTGCAAACAGGAAGTCAATATTTCGGTTACATTTATTTATACACAGACAAAATACTGAATTGGCGAGATTAAGGTCATTGGGATGAAAACATACTGCTCTTTTTTCTAAACTTTTCAAACTTTTGACTCCCATTGACTTTAATGGGTCCATTTTCGAACTTTCTATATTGTTCGAAAATGGACCAAACTTTCGGACGTTCGGCCATCTCTATTTTTAATACCAAATGCAGGGAGATTCATACAGAGACGCACTTGCTCTGGGCAAATCTCCTATAGCAAATTCTAACCCACACGCCCACAATTAAAACAAAAACTGGTGACTGGCAGTTATTTGTTCGCAACCCCAAAACTTTTTACCAGTTTATAACACGGATTTGTAACTAGATATTTATGATAAGTTCTATTGCTTTCTGGCATCTGCTTAATGAGCTTTTTATAAGCTGAGCAAGTGCAGAAGGTGAAACGGCAGTCAATCATTGGCTGTGATGTCGTGTCACAGCGTTGATAGACTGAGCGGTGATAAGACTGCACGGGGAGGGGACAGCTTACTCTGCCAATGGGACAATTAGCCTTAAGAGGAATGTGTGAAAAAGCATTCACCAATCAGATGTTATCTTCAAATGTTAATAAGATCTGAGATGGTAAGGGATAAGATTGGGTTGGGGCAAATTAGCACCATTTAAATAAGACTTTTATTGAATCTCCCTGATACGTTTTTAAATCAAAGCCTATTGTCTTACCTTTCAAAAGATTCCCCTCTTGCCTTTCTTAAAGACTCTAAAGACTCAATAACTTTTGAACTTTGCATGATAGAGAGGCAAAAGGGGGATTATTTGAAAGGTAAAGCTGGGTACACACAGTACAGATCAGTGAAATATGACAGAAGATGATCTGCAAATATCGTCTGCCATCTTTCAAAGATCTGCATACACACAGTCCCGAGCGTTCTCCTACGAACATCAAGGGAGAACGTTCGGGACTGTGTTTCCATCGGCCTGCGCAGACTCCTCTATAGGGAGTCTAGCGCGGCCGATGGAAATTTTCGGTCTTTCCCGAACAAGCGTTCAGCCGACCCGATCGGTGCGGCCCGCGCTCGTTCGGGAAACGAAGGTACACACGTAACAATAAAGCCCCGATACCGTCGGATCCGACGGATACGGGGCTTTATCGTTACTGTGTGTACCCAGCTTAGACAAATGCCTTTGATTAAAAGAGTATGGTTTTCACCACAGTTCCCCTTTAAATATCTGATGGTTAGTAATGCAGGTAATAAAGTTCAAAATACATCGGTTGGGGGAGGGTAACTGACAATGTGTCCAGTTTTTGTTTTTGTGAAGGTGGACACACCTTGTCAAGGTAAATAATATACATTCAAATAGATGACAGTAATTATTATAAACTTGACAACTCACAGAGTCACTACAACCTTCTTAACAGGGTCCAGGGCAACCTTATTCTGTAATTAACTGCCTAGTAATACTGATTCTTGTATTGAACATTTCCTATATATTGAAAGAATTAACTATAAGTATAAGACCTTATCACCCTTTAAATACTTGCGTGCACAGCTGCTGGTAAATAGGTTTGCAGTAGCCGCGCGAGTATCTTACGCTTAACTTGCTTTTACAGTGTACTTATCCTTTAATAGGTCAGATATGAATAAAGGGATTTAAAAGATTTTTCGGTAATATTTCTTGTGGCTTGGTGGTCGTTGTTCTTGATGTACACAACAATGTCTTTCATTACCCAGGACAGAAGCCGATGATAAAAATACTGTAATTCCTTATTTCCGTTATTGAGAGTAATGGAACAATAAAAGTGACAAGCCTTTAGGATCATAAGTTCTTGCAACATTGAAATCTTCAAGTTCCCCTTTGACATACAGATCTGCAATTTAACCTTTGGTCCCTATGTTCACACTGGTAGGTTTCATTTATTCCTTTACTAAATGCATTACAAATACGTTTCATTTTAGATTTAAAAACAAGGTAGGAGTGTAGCTAGAAAAACTGGGCCCCAATCCAGTTGATGCAGTTCAACCCAACTTGGTCAAACTGCAGCCAGGTTTTTCAAGGGGCCTCTCCACCCTCCTAAGAAAGAATTTACCTAACGTAGTCCCACAAACCCCATTTTTGTTTTACTTATACCATGAAAGGCGCTCCCAGGCTCAGATATTCTACTTAGTTACGAGACAGCAGTACTGAATGCTTGTTCAGTTCAGTGGGGGCATCTTAAAGATTAAGAAAAAATTTTGTGGGGCTGAACTACATGAAAAAAATCAGATTAACATACCTGCAGGGGACCTGGTGTTGCCGGCCTTTGGCTCCATGCCTGCTGTGGTTGCTATGGTGATCCCTATACCCTGAACAAAGGATTAGCAGAAACAAAGTGTGGATGGCAACTTTAAAGTTAAACTGTTCTGTTAGAAATTCTAACTTACTGTGAGAATACTAATAGGAACATTATGTCTTCTTACAGTAAGTCACAGAATTATCATTCATAATAAAATGATGATGTATTTCTGCAATATACAGTGAACTCGCACACAGCTAAATACTTAAAGGATAACTGTTGCCTCAATGCATTTTTTTTTATAATTGCTTTAAAAAGAGTAAAGGTATGCAGCCCTCCCCCATACATTATTTTCCTGATTTCGAGCCTTTCTCTGCCTCTAATTAGTCATGCTGTGAAGGGGGCGTAACAATCTTCTTCGCCTCTAACTGTCACTCAAAGCTAGCATGGAGAGAAAAACCAATCCTCCACCACCATTGATCGGCTTGATTATGTAGGCGTATCCTAGCGACAGGACATTTCAAGTTTGTTAAACTGGCAGAGGAGGAGGAGAGAGGTTGTAACAGACATTCCTACCTGCCAGTGACAAGTGTTTTGTTAATCATGGCCCTGGGCCATTAGGAGGTGGGCTTTTAGCACTCATTTTGCTGTGTGATCTAAGGGAGGGCAGCACAGTTGTAAATGTGAGTAAGTGATTTCAGCTGCTGGAAGTGTGGACATGTAATGGGGGTGATGTTGTTTTTTTTTTGATATTGTTGTTCTTTAAAGGACAACTCCACCATCAAATAACCTCTTTAGAAAGAAGGTCCTTTTTTAAAATATGTTACATACCTACTTATCTATCTCTACTGAATTCATTACGTATGTCTGCAATGTTCTGAATGCCTCAAGGAAAATGAGCAATTAGTACTGAGCCTGGGCATGCTCAGAAGAGGCAGCTAGGAGATTAGCATTCAGTCATTGGCTGTGATGTCAACTGTCAATCCATAATGACAGTTGCTTACTGGAAGAACCAGGAAGCAGAAACAGGGGCAACAGGATTTCAACTTAAGACTTACACATTTCAGATTTCAAACTATTACGTTGAGAGGTGAATTTACCTGTATATAAGTTTTCATTTAAAGGGCCGTGTAGACTTGCACTTTAAGCTGGCCAATGCCACATATTACTTAATATTACAGTACATCGATTCGACATCAGTCTATCATCTAAAACACTGAGTGAAGCGGCAGTTTTAACCGACGAAGTTTCTAGACATCTCACCCTTGTAAAACCTTTTTCTGGGACTAACGTTCACCCTCACCAGACAAATTAACTAATCACAAGCAAAACTACTGCCACTCTC
This sequence comes from Hymenochirus boettgeri, assembly GCA_019447015.1. Lineage (NCBI taxonomy): Eukaryota > Metazoa > Chordata > Amphibia > Anura > Pipidae > Hymenochirus > Hymenochirus boettgeri. Next base: position 86,910,174 of record CM033472.1, on the reverse strand, counting down.
AACCAGGTGTTTTACCTGAAAAAAATCATCAGTCTCGCCTCTCTCAGGAGGCTTGGGCGAGTTTCCCGTTCCTGCACAAGGACCCTAAGTCTGACATCACACAGCAGATGCCTGTCATTTACATTCTTGCTAGTCAGAATTGATATATTATTGGGAGTTAAAGGATATTATTTTAACTCTTTATAAATGGAAGCACCTGGGGCGGTAGGTTGGATTGATTATTCCTACCTCACAATATGGTTTTTGTTAAGGAGCTGCAGCACCAACAGTTTTCTTTGCCAGGTTAGTCTCCTGGACTATTCCTTTATAAAGATAGTGCTGAAGCCAGGAGGAAGACTGCAGAATCAGTTTTCTTGGGCTAGTGCTCCTCACGAAAAATATTTGGAGGTAAGATTACCAATCCTATAGCCCTGGCCCAAGTACTTGTTTTAATGGTTTTTCAAAAAAAAAAAAAAAACTTATACACATGATAGTTATCCTTTAAAATAAAAGATTCTAGGGAGCATTACAAATGTAGATTCTGATAATATATAGAGGAGTCTGAAAAACATTGAGCTAAAGTTGAATTAAGTTAATTGCAAATAATGTTCATTTATGGGGCAAAAAAAGTATTGCCTGGTATGGTGGCCCATACATCCACACAAAACACGATTGTACCTATGAAATCAAGCAATGGGAGGTATTCCTATAAATAAATGTTAAGGAGGGGTGTGTGCGGGATGGGGGATGGATCTATAAAGAAGACCAAAATAGAAATAGCAAAATGCCAAAATCAGTATTGTGATGCAAGGAACAAGTAAGTTTAAGTACACATTGTTTTTTTTTTTGCAGAGAAAGATATAATCATGATTCCACGTTCCAATTCCTTAGAGGTTCATAAAAACTCTCTGGATAATTTTGTAACCAAAGGAGACTGGACTTTACGATGTTGCAGTGTCAAACAATTCTATGACTTTGGAGGTGACCATTTAGTAAAGTTACCTAATGGTAAGAGGACAGCACTCATTCAGGTTTTTTTTTATGTCAATGCCTATGACTTATCATTTTAAAGGGTATGTCAACCCCTTTTGAAAAATTTAGTATGTTATACAGGACTCCAAAAACCTCAAGTTATGCTGAAACATTTCAATAATGCTCCCAGAAATCGAAATTATTTTACAAATCCATGATCACCAGCGTGGCTCCCTTATACTTCCTGGTAAGGCCGTCAGTCAGGCGATGGCCAGAAGTGTAATTTTAGTTCTGGGAGCATATTTTGAAAAGTTTCAGCATATCGTAACTGAAGTTGATGGGGTCCTGCATAATATACTACATTTTCTTTAAGGGGTAGACATACCCTTATATTTCAATACCAAACAACAAGCTACACCAAAAAATGGATGGATTTCAGACAGGTTGAACCAGGGCATGGCAGGGGGCCATGTCGAAGTCCTCCACTTTTACTGAATATGAAATACTTGCTGCATATGGGGTGCAACAAAAGTAATTATGTGAACACAATGTAAAGGATATTGAAACAGAATGTGTGCAATATACAAAAAGGTGGTGAAGACTAACATTTTGTAGACCAAATACATTCTTGTAGCCTAAGTGTTTTTAGAGAAAAAACAAGCACACTTTTTGAATACAAAATACATTTTTGTCAGAGAGGAAAAAACATTTTATAGTCAAATTTATTTTTTGTCTTCACAATTCAATTTTGTGCACCAAGACTTATGTTTCATTTTCACGCCATAAAATGGTATACTTGCCCTTTAAGCTTTTACGTAATAATGCTGGTAAATTGTATTTTCCCTTTTGAACTTAAGAATATCTGGGATATGACCCACTTTGCCTTTAATGGGGTAAAAGAGTTGTACCCTTTATCTCTACAGTAATGAATATGTGGTAATTACAAATTTTTTTAAGTAAAAAATGGTAAATGGTATGTTTCCTTTAATCTTTGTGTAAACTGGTTAAATGGTATACTTTCCCTTAAATCCCTTGATGATATAATTTCCTTTAATTTTTTCAATGAGAAAATTTGAATATGATATGATACACTACCATCTAAATGGTAATTGCCATCTCTTACTTAATTCTAAAGGGACACTAAACTTGACTTATTAAGTACATAAAATCGTATCTTTTATTCACAGGAGTTGGGATTGCTTTTCCCACCTCCTGTGAGTAATAGAACACCCGGGTATCAGTCCAACTCTTACCTACCAGCAGTAGGAACCACGTGTGGGAGCGCTGTGGTAGATAAGTGTGGATTGTAACCCAGGTGTTCTATTATTACAAGGAGGTGGAATAAGCGTTCCCACCTCCCTGTGGATTTCATGTTCTTAACGAATTACATAAAATCTGTTTAGTGTCCCTTTAAATAATAAACTGTTGTAAATGGCAAGGTTGTCCTTCAAACTGCCACCTATAAAAGTTGATCACATTTTTCATTCATTTCCACAGTAAAAAGACTAGTACATAACGCGGCCTTTAATCTTGCAGGAAAGAAAAAGCTTGTAAATTGCACACACACTTTACCTTCAATAGCTACAGTAAGAAAGTATGGTCAATGGCTTTCCATTTCATTTTTGCAACAAAAATAAAATCTGGGTAATAGTATGTTTCCTTTGATCTCTGCGTAAGTGTTAGGCCCTACTATGCGCAAAAGTGCGATATGCAATCGTTTTTTCGGATCGCATCCGCTTTGCACAACTCATGGGCACCATGATTACTAGTATTCAAGCAGGAAGTAATATTCTGAACCTTTCTAGAAATAACTTTTCAAAAATTTTATCTAGAGATGTGATTTTTCTGATGAAGCACATTTTATACAACCCTTACTAGTTTTAAGAATTGGAGACACACAGTTTACCCTTTAAAGAAACCAGCTGAATAAGAAACCAACTTAAAGCCTCATCTGCTGTCTGCCATCAATTGTCACAGAAAAAAAGACTGCATACAAAATATCTTACAAGTATACTGTAAATACTTCACAACAACCTTATAATGTTCACCAATCAATTCGTTCTCTAAATTTCTGCAGAACAATTCTGCTCACTAAATAATTTCTGTAGAATAAGTCTGAAAATTTGCTCATATTTTTCGGTGAAAAGTTTAGTGGACTAGTAAAATGATACTTTTTTTAGTAACTTTCAATTTAGTAACTTTCAAATTAACGTATAGATTTGTAACATTAGCTTTTTTCCCTGCTTGAGGGCATGGCACATTTCATGTGCGATTAGTTGCGTTTGTGCATGCGGTTTTTCATTAGTTTTAGAAAAACGCATGCAATTGTGATTAAAAATGCGGAACGCAAATCGCAAATCGCATGACCCAATCACAACGCACCCAAAACGTTTTCGGTGCGTTGACGCGTTTTCAACAATCTGAAAAAAAAACGCAAGTGCAAACGCATAAACGCAGCAGTGTGGCTAGCCTGACTAGCTTTTTCCTCTATTTGTCCTTTTACTTTTCCACCATTTTACTTGTCTAACGTAGCAAATCTTTAGGTTCATATAAAGGTTACTAATAAAAATATAATTTTACTCGTTCATGAACTTTTCATCGAAGGTAAGGATCCGCTTCTGTCCTGGTACCCTTGGAAAGTTTGGAGGTATGGTCTGCAGAGATTTAAGTGCAGAAATTACTACTGTAGAGCTTAAAAGGGCAAGAATGCCATTTACTAGATTTTGGAAACTGCATATGTGAAAATTAAAATAGAAGTCTTCATGCACGAGGTTCCGAACGTTCGTTTTGGTCGATAATCAGCCCATGTATGGGCGTCGGTCGGTGGTCATTGCCGACCGACCTGGTGGATCTCCAAACGACCGGCCATTTCAGCCGATAAAGGGCCATACATGGGCCGATTATCGTCCGAAACGAACGACACATCGTGCGTCGCGGGGTCGGGCCTGGCGATCGCACATGTGTACAAAACTTACCTGTATCAGGAGGTCCAGCTGTTTTTTTTTTTTTTTTGCACACAGGAAGTTATGTGTCTGATAGACATAAAGGAAAAACTTTGCATGTCTCTGTCCATTTCTCTGGAATGCTGGGAGTGACAGTTTTTCCTCTGGGGACTATTTTGAATTAAAGGCATGTCCACCCCATTTAATAATTTTTGGGGTTGTGTAGGGTCCCTCCCCCAGCCCCAACCGCTTATTAGTTTTTACCGAAAATCCCCCGATCATTACTTACCTTACCACTTTCCTCTGGCGTACTGTCCCAGCCCTCTGCTTGCATGAAACTGCAGAGGGGGCTGGACTGGCAGCCGCGTCCATGATTGGCTGAGAGGCAGCCAATCACGGACGCGGCTTCCGGTATCCAGAACGCCCAGGGGGAGGAGAGAGGAGGTAAGGTAGAGTTAGGGGGAGTTTCTGGTAAAAACTAATATAGCTTTTGGGGCGGGTGGGGGAGGGAGCCCTATACTAAGCAAAGGCGATTTACACTAGGGGAGGGAAAGGAAAACGGGTGGGAGAGGGAGGGAAAGGGGGGAGGGGGGAAGTCTAACAGACTCTCTGCTGGCAGTTTTGAGTAAATGTGTAGTGAAGGACCTAATAAAACTTGCCACTTAATCTGAGAGGGAAGATAGAATTGAGCTCTGCATAGCAGTGTACTTCAATGTGATATTCTCACTGAGCTCAGTTGTAGAGAAAGACTGACAGTACAGTATAATCTAAAAGGTGGCGCTGTTGTGTATAAATAAAGAAGTTGGTTTATTATAGCACTGCATAGCCCCAAGTACATGATGAAGTTAAAGAGAAGAAGGAAGTCCAATAACAAGTTACGTTCAGATGATTCCCCATGTAATTAAAAAACATGATCTGCAATATTCTTAACCTAAGAAATGCTTTAGTTGCCTTGAAATCGAATGTTTGTGGAGTTACCTTTCTCCCTAGCTCCTCTCTTGCGCCTATGGCTCAAACCCCATAGACTTGTATAAGGAATCAGTGTGATTAGCAAGTTACTGTTGCAGGAATCAGTGTTTTATAGCATAAGGCTGTGGTGTATCTTCTGTTTAAAAGGGGCTCTTTAATTTATCCTCTGTGGAGGGTTTCTTGTATATACAATATATACTCGAAAAAGTCGAGATTTTCAGGTTTTAAAATTAGCCTGAATACCTAACCTCAGCTTATACTTGGGTCAAGTCCTAATTTAGATCCAAATGCTGCAATTTCGGATAGTAACCAGTAGGTGGTGTTAAAAAATACTTCATCTGCATAGAAAGTTACAGGAGCTTATTGCCTTTACACTCCTTCCTGCTTCGTAGTTTTGCTGCTGGACTCAACTCAGCACTGTCATGCTCATCTGGATGCTGTAAATCTGATGGGTCTTCTCAGTTGGGGCAAAATGACATGCATGTTCAATGCAAGTGACAGGTGTGAAACTACAACTCTCAAGTGATACTTAAACTATTGGGTTTTAAAGTGCCTTTGCTATATGGGGGCCAGAGTGCCCTCTGCTATTTGGGGGTCAGAGGGTCCTTTCTATATGGGGGTCGGGGCCCTTACTATAAGGGGGTCAGGAGAATTTTTAAATGATGGTAAGCTAATTAAAAGTTTATGAACCTTGCATTCACATGTTTAGAAACTACAATTCCCAGCAACCAAAGCATGCTGGGTGTTGTAGGTTCCAAACTGTAGTTTCCAAACTTCCAAATTGGAGTGCCAAGGAATTTGGGGTTACGGAGGATTTGGCTATTACTGTATGGGATTAATGTATGGGAATTCTGCTGTCTATTAAAGGGCAACTTAATTCACTAAAAATACTAAATCAGAAGGCAGTAGTGGTCATAATTTCTACCCTAGGCATATACGAGTAAATCAGTTTTTACAAATTGTTCAGGAAAAAAATAGGTGGACTCGAGTATCGGTTAGTATAATTTTATATATAAAGCGCCACTTGGGTACACAGAGCTGTACATGTTGGCCGGACAAATGACGTCTGTTGCGGCAATAGTTGCCACGGCCGACAGTGTGCGTGACCGATCATGCAGTTCCATATGACCAACGACCCATCGCCCATTTATCTGAATCGAGCTTGGTCGAGGCCAGGCCACCCACACCATCGATATTTCCGGCCGAACAACGGCACTATTGGTCGGTCATCTGGAAATATCTGCTGGTGTGTACCGAGCAGTAGTCAAATAGCAGAATACCAGAATTGCCTTTTTTCCAATCAAAACCTTGGGGGCTCTGTTATTTCTCAGTGGGGGGATAATCCGTACCCTAAATTAAACAGTCCTGTATGTTGAACCGCACTGCTACCGAATCGACCTGCACCTATCCAAAATATAACGGACAGCCCACTCTGTCCTACCTGCACTCGAGAATCTCAAAGAACTACTCACAACCCATCAAAACATACTGTGGTTTACTGAACCGACCTGCATATCGTTAAAGGCATGTCCACCCTTATAAAATATATGATAATATACCTCCATCAGCCCCAACCGCTATAAAATAATTTTAAGAAAGTGCCCCGATCTTTACTTACCTCCTCTCTCCTCCGACGCACTGCAACGGCTCTGCTGCAAGACACTGCAAGCAGGGGGCGGGGACCGGCAGCCGCATCCGTGATTGGCTGAGAGGCAGCCAATCACAGATGCGGCTGCCGGCAGCTCAGAACGCCGGGGGAGTGAGGGAAGGTTAGTAGAGTTCAGGGGACTTTCTTAAAAATCTTTTTCAGGGTTGGGGCGGCTGGGGAAAATGAACCCTACTTATGGCCAAGGGTTTCTATGCTAGGGATCGCAAAACGGGAGGGGAAGGGGAGGAATGGCTGCAGTGCGCATGTAGATTTTATTACACTACATGGTGGGGCCAGTAGTCGGGGATGGGGATATAGTTTTGGGGGTGGACATGCCCTTTAAACGGCAGTACCCACCAAATGCTGACTCTAGGTTAGAAATAATCCAATTAACGTAGGGTAATCACTCAAATTGCCACCAGTATGGCAGCACACAGGTTATATTTTATCCCCAATTAACTTAAAAGGGGTTTGTAAAAAAAAAGATAAGGGGTGGTTTGTTAAACTTGTAAAGTAGCCCGTTTTTTCCATTAGAATATTAATATTTTTACGGAGAGTGCATAAAGTTATAGGAACTACCAATGAGGAGGGTTGATAATATACATATAGGAAAAGGTGTACATGTATGTGTATCATTTCTCACTTATCTAAATTACATAAATATATGGATATACAGTATAGAAGTAACATTAGGTACATGAAATAAATATAAAGGTTATAAATGAACTTACATTGCTTGTACCATATATTTTAATATGGAAGGTTTAGCACAACTCTGTCACATGCTAAAACCTCTGAATGTGCTTCAACTGAAAGGAAGTGTAAGGAAACTCCTGTATTAATCCTATTATGTACTGTTTAAAAAACAGTGACAGTCTTAGCCAATCAAAAAAATGTGCGAGAGATAAACTGTATGTAAGAGATTATCAGAGGAGATTCAATAAAAGTCGCTGGTAACTATTTTGCCCCAGTCCAATCAGATCTTTTAACATTTGAAAGCTAACATCTGATTGGTGGGGCAAAATTAACACCATTTTTAAACGATAAGAACTTTAATTGACTCTCCCGAGTATATCCTCCTGTATGAGTGAAGAGTCCAGTGCTGTTTGCTAGACAGGAAGGTCTCTGCCTATTGATCTGAGAATGCTGGAGTGTTTTCTCCATTATTTAAGCAATGCAATATTAAGAGGATGAGGCTGTGAAGTACCTTTGGTTTTAAAACGCTCTATTCATGTAATGCTCTGTAGAGGGTTTTCCTCCTTAAAGCCCATCTCACCTTAAGCCTATCCATAGAAAACCATGAAACTTTGCCTGCCCTGATAAAATATAACAAGATTAAAACATGGCATGGTTCTTTATAGGGGAGGTGAGTATTGGAGGATGGTTTGCAACTTTCCATTACAAAAAAGATACAAAGGATCTCTTCCTGACTGATCTACTATTGATTCAAAGTTTGAGGGGGAAGTTGGAATTAAAACTCTGCGCAACAGTAGTACTTCACCGTGGTGTTAGGACTATGAACGGAACAATATACAAATTATGATAAATATATCAAAAAAACCATAAACCCTGGATTCAAATATCTTCCTGCATAAATTCATCAGAACGAATCGATAAAAAAATAAATAAAGTGATAGAGTTATACAACAAATTTAAGATATATCATGTTCCTCATCCTATATTAATTTAGATGTTAAAGGGTATGTCAAGTGGAAAAAACGTTTTTTGGGGCATTTAGCTTTATTGAAGAACGGAAGGTAAAGGTCTTACCTCCTGTTTTTCAATAAAAAAAGAAAAACACGACGCGTAGTCTGACAGGTCCTGATGGACTCTGTATTCCACATTTCCACGTAAGTTGTGGTACAGGTAATGTCACCTGTCTAGTTTGGATAGACGACCTATGTTGAGTAAGGTCTAATTTTAATATTGGGTGTCTTGCCCACATATAAAGACCACGTGTTGGGCCCTATTTATAAAGATCGGTATCGTTATCGTAAAATACCATCGTTATCGTAAAATAACGACCGGGTTTATTCGATAACGAACGTTTATTTACCAGAGTAAAACGACCAGTTATTTACCGATACAATTATCGGGTAATACTAAACGGTCGTTATCGGTAAACCCCGGTCGTTATTTACGATAACGATCGGTATTTTACGATAACTGATAACGATTTTTTATAAATAGGGCCCGTTTATGTGAGAACAATTGCTCTGGGAACCAGGAACTCCCCCACTGGGCACAGGTGTGCGGTTCTTCTCCATGAGAGGATGGGACTTATCTTTGTCGACCAAATAAATGGGCCCAAGCGCTGAGTTCATCCTGAAGCAATGAGATACTTGTACCAACCTTAACCTTCTCTTCAGAAAGCATCACCGGTAGGTTTCAAGGTGAATATAACTGAAACCGCAACTTCAAATATTGGGGCAAATTTGGTCACCTAAAATTCGGCTTGGATGCCGTTATCTTGGATTCGGGACAGGTACTGGTGCAGGCAACTCCTTGAACCCCATACCAAGATTCTCAAAATGCAACCATTACTTTTTAATGGAGTATCCTTTTTGGGGTTTCCTCTACTGAAACTCGGACTTCTGCAATGAGGAGGGTTAATTCTTCCATGGAACAACTCCCTCCAGAGGGTTCCATAACTATGGCTGTTCATTGTGTTATGTGAGAACAATCATCTGGAACCAGAAACTCCCCCCTGGGCACAGAGTCTAAGTGCCTGCTGGTTTCTCCAGAGCCCCTGATGGTGGGAGATGTTGTGTCGGCAGGGGCAGACACCAGGTCGTGGTCCGAGAGGGAAGAGTAAATAAAGTCTCAGTTGAGGATAGTAAGGCAGAGGAGATAGGCAACTCCGGGGCTAGGGCTAGACGGCTTCAGGGTGCAGCACAGGTTTGAGTATGAGAAGCAGCAGATTGTGAGGGCAGGCAGCGGAGGTTCAAATACGGTGGACCAAGGCATGTGTCAAGGTGACAGCACAGGATCTGTATCTCAAGGCAAGCAGAAGTCAGGCAACGGGAATCAGAATGTCAGGCAAAGATTCAGGAGAAAATAACAAAACACACCAGGAAGCTGAACTTAATGAAACAGCACTGATCCTAACTGCTAAGCAGTTTAATAGACCAGTACCTTCCAGCTTGTCAGCTTCCACCCTGATGAACGCTGAGTGTGGCGCCAACTTTGAAGATTGCTGTGAAAGTTGTTCGAAATGCCCGGTTTCGATAACTGGTTATGCAACGATCACAGATATTAGAGCTTGTGAGAACCGCTGATTCAGCTATAGCAACCAGATGGGGGCTTGTTTCAGGGGAGGATCATAACACCACATGGACTAATGAGTACATAAACCACATAAATTTGAGTCACATGTATAATACACCCATGTAGTGTTTAAAATTCTCCCCTGTTCTTGGGCGCACAAATTATTGGCCCTTAATGACCTTATTTCATCAACAATTCCCACCCATGAACAGGAAAACATACCTTATTGAGAACCCTTCAGCACGTACCATCACGACCTTGGTTGCGTGATTGCCATTCAAGGATACCTATAGCTTTTAATCTTTCCCATTTCTGTATGAAAGATAAGGTGTAAATACAAAATTCTCCTATCATCTATGTATAAGGCACCTGTATCAGTGGGCCGGCTGTGGGATAATTCCTGCTACCCCGCCTAATGGGACAGACAGAATTTGGCTCCCTTTTCGGTAATAAGTATACTTAACCATGTAACATCCTGGGATGATCAAAAATAGGAGACTTATAGACCTAAGTGTTGGAAAGTACGGCCTTAGTCTTTACGGGGTATGAGGAGAAGAATTATGTTGATAGAGTTAAAAGTGCAAATCATTAATATAAATATAGATAATAACAGGTTGATACCAGAAGATTGACGCAACTGCGTTACTAATCTTAACACATATAAATATAGGAGAATGGACATTTGTTGTTAACTAATATTATATATAAGAAATACGGATAATATAATCTATCTCCGATAGAAGGTTAGGTAGAAATAAGAGTGTACTGTTATCTTAATATGCAAAGAATTACAGGTAACAGAATCTATTCTTGATGTGAAGACATTGTATGGAACATAGAGTTCTATGGCATATTCAGTTAGGGTAATCCGATAGGGGGATACTGTGTTCTCTTTATTGCAGTTTCTTGGTTTAGACATTGGGACTGCAAGTGAGGAAGATGTTAAAGGGTAATTGTGGTCTCGAATTCTTCCAAACTAGTTATATTATAGATATTAGATATAAAAAGCCTTCCAACGGACACTTCAAAATAAAACCTAAATAACATCTCTAGATAAAATTTGTGAGAAGTTATAGCTGGAAAGGTTCAGACAATATTACTTCGCTGAAACACTGTTTTCACCATGTGACCAGCCTCTGCCTGCATTAATAGGCTCATTCTCACACTGGCAATTTTTTCCGCGCGGTACTTCTTATTTCCCAGCATTAAGTCTTAACTGAGCAGCTTCTCCCCCGGGCGGATGGGCGGGACAGAGGTCAGATGATATCACTCAACCTACTGGAAGCAGGAAGTTTGAACATTCACCCCAATGTAATGTCTCAAAGGTCCAGCCAGAGATGATTGTCAGCTTATTTAAAGGATATACTGCAGGCTTTCATTTAATGAAAGGTGTTAAAACAGCATTGTACATGGCAGAAGTTGGTGCCATGTACAATGCTGTTTTAACACCTTACTCTGGGCGTTCCTATAACACCTCTTAGCCACTATCCAATCACACCCTTAACACCTGGCTGTGATATGCTAATTGGGATTTTCCAGGGTACATAATGCCACAGATTCTTGTACAAGTCATTCTTGAATTGAGAAAGCCAGTCGGATGACTAGCGAAACGTCTTCAAGAACTACATTTCAAGTCAGTTGATCTAATTGAATACAACAGATATACCATGACCTGGATGAATGAGAACCTTCACAAGCATATTCTAATGACGGGGATTATATTCCTGAGTATTTTGCAATCTTTCATTTTTTTTATAACATAGGTTTTGAAGATATTTACATTTTTATGTGTAATATGGTAGGAGCCTCACCAGATCCCCTGCACTTCCTGCACTGAAACCATGCGACAGTCCCTCTTCCCTGTGTCTCCTCCTCTCATGGGCCCCCATGGCCCCTCCCCTTGCAGTCCCCTTGAAACCCCCTCTCAGGTGGCCCCTCCTTAGGTCACTGTTTGGAGACCATAGCCAACTGAAGGTTTGGTGTTCAGCTGCAGGCAAAATGTGATAGCAGAGATCATCAGACAATTGCCATTTATAGGATTTTTGCACACTGCCACAACTGCCGTTATTTGTGTCTATAAGCCATGATAACACTTGGTGCATGTGCTTTAAGAAGAACTCCAGATAGCATCACTCTGACAAAACCCCATAAGTATTGTAGACCTTGTACTCATGCAACAGAAAAGCAGTGGAAATAAGGTTGTATCAGTTATGCTAAGGTGAGGAATTAGTTAGTATTCCTGGTAACTGTCAAGTGAAAGACCAGTACAACCCATCAAGCATTACAAATTTAAATGACACCTCCGTCTTTTAGCAGACTGTTTTGTGAACGTGTATATGCAGTTATTGTTAAGGCAAATGGCATTTTAGTCATATGAGTCATTCCAAATATCTTGAATTTTTTTAAATTTCCTCGTCATTGTACATAAGGGGAATTTCTAAAACCAGTATTGTTACTGAATGCAGTTGGACTAATAACAGTTACAGCCCCAAGGGCCTTTAAGAGCCAATGGGGGTCATTGTTTCAAGATGCAGGACCCCCAACAAAGGCACTTGTCAGCACCACAAAGGCACTTCTAAGGCCGCGGAGGGGGGCCCCGGTTTTAAGGCGCGGACCAACTAGGCCCCGTAAGGCAACTTATCAGTGCCCCCACCGGCAGGGGCACTGTTGCAAATCTGCAGCACGATGTTAAATCATTTCTAACTGTAGAAGACCAATATAAAGGCATCATCTGATTGTACCTCTTTTAAATAAGCCAGAGGAATTTTTCCCCCAAATACCATTCCGGAAAGGTTAAACAGCAGAACAAACTGGCCACCTACTCAGAGAAAAGAAATTAACTACAACATGAAAATCTGGGACTAGAGGCCATAGAAGCCTTGATCCAAGTCGCGATATCGGGATATCCCGATTTCGTACGATCATCAGATTGTGTAGGACATCATTGAAGAGTTTCCAATAATTTCCCATCGGGCCAGTTGATAATTTTTGGCCAGCCAGCAATCCAATCGTACGACCCGTGGATGTATGATCGGATTGTAGATGTCATGGCCACAAATGGCCTAAAAACAGGAGTATTTCATTTCAAAATGCAGTGTTCTTATCAGAAATTTATGAGTCTTCTCAGGTAGCCACCAAGGAATATAGGGAATATAATGCTTGTCCAGAGAATAGTGATATGGATGAAACTACAGTAGTGTACACATCTGTTGCAGTTCATTTATATGTGTGTATGTTTTTTTTTGTGTGCCCATGTTTTACATGTCATTTTTGATGGAAAGTGCACACATCTTTTGGCAGTGTGTGTAAAAAAATATTTTGCTGTGCATATGTCTTTACATGGTCATTTGTAACATAAACACGCATTGATTTGTTTCATTTTCTATTACGGTATATGGCTATTGGAGCGTGTTAATCGCCCAATGAAACCCACTAAAGCCCACAATTGCTTTGTTTGCATTTGTTAGGAGTCTATTGATTGTTCTTTTTGCACTTGCAGTGTTTACTCTTGTGCTCCAGGTATAAATGTGTGCATAATACCATATTAAGGTGGCGAATAGTATAAACTCTGTGTGTAAAAGCTTTATTATTTGTAACATCCTAACCAATAGATTAGAAATGACACCACATAGCAAACTGTTTGTTACTTTAACAACTACACATGAGTGTCTCTGTAACTGTTAAGTTTCATTAGACATACTTTTCGTTAATCTAAAATATATATAGGGCGATTTACAAAGAGTTGCTCACTGATTTTTTAGGCTTTAAGAGTAGTTAACGGCCGATCTTTAAAGTGGGGTTAACAGCATTTAAGATGTATAAAGAGCTGCTACTGGCTTGGCCACATTAAGGGGGGAAATTAGCGCGATTGCGGTTCTATAGCGATGCACTGAAAGTTGTATTGTGGTGGGATACTGGGTAAGAGTAGGTTTAAGATGGTTTATATATATATCACATGTTTTGGAACAGAAATCAGAGTATTCTAACAGTATAATATTTATGTATTTCAGACTCATGTAGATTTAAGCCATAAAATAAAAACAAACTATGGAAACAATATTTAGTGCCACCTAGTCTATACTTTACTATCCACTTTTTTTAGGACACAAGCCAGCAAACTCTTATCACATATACTTGGTTTTCTTTGTAAGTTCTATTTTTCTTTCCTTGTTTTTTTTTTTAAATAAAATTTGTTACCCGGTACTTGTAAGAATGCAAACCAAATGCAAAGCAAGCCAGCCATGGCTAAGTTTGGGTATAATAGGATATAACAGTGACATACAAGCTAGGCATTATGCTCATAGGCAAGCACCCCCCCCAAACCCCAACACCTCCATTAAATCCTGTAACCCCCTTTGCACAATAAAACCCAACATGACACAATAATCAAAGCAAAAGGGGTCATGCTTTATTAATAACATGAATGAAATAACCTTACAAATATCATCTTAAACAGTAAACAATAATTTGTTAACAACGGTAAATTATTTACTCTGGCAGATGGTCGTTGGAAGCTATTGTAGAAACTCCATCCCATTTTGCCAGCCGTACTACACTGGTTCAGCAAAGGGAATCACTATTGGTGCCTGAAGCAGTCACCACTGTTGCCAAAGGGACTTGTATGTTCCCTGCTGCCTCCCCGTGGGCTAGCTCATTACTAACACACAAGCCAGCTTCTGAAAGAACTACCACCCCGCTGACAGTAAAACAATAAGGTGTAAACCAGGGAACCAAAAGGGAGAGAGGGATCAGCTACCTCCTCTGCTTAACTTCTTCCTGACACTTTTCCCCGGAGGAAAATAATTTAGTACCACCTCCTGCCTCCCTGACACCTCTTCAGGGCAGCCTGACCTTGTAATAAACAATAGGGTACCAAGGCTCTACCCTATGCCCTGCCATGCATATTTAATGACTAAAAGAGTATCTTCACTGGAAAAAAAATTGGCATTTTACTCTTACCCTCCGTTCTTCAATAAAACCTGCAGGAGCTGGGAGAGAAGGTAAGCTACTTACCCATTGTGCGCTCCACCTCGGCGTAGTCTGCAGGCCCCGACGAACTCTGTTTCTATGCACATCGCACATGCACCTGAGCATAGAAGCAGAGTCCATTGGACCTGTCAGACTACGTGGAGGAGGAGCGACGAGCGATCGGTAAGTTCTCTCCTGGCTCCTACAGGTTTTTTTGGAATGGGAGAAAGACACTGCCTTTACTTCCCTTTCTTAAATAAAACTAAATGCCAATTTTTTTTTTTCAGTGGAAAGTTCCTTTAAAGTTTCTAGGGATGTCTATTCTGACACAGTCCAGCTAACATATCACATATCTAGTGCACAATTATTACATTAAACACAAGTTTGTCTATTTTCAACCGTCCCACTGTGCACACTGGATGCACAGTTGGGGGTCAGCCTACCATAAAATAAATGAAAGTAATTCAGAACAATCACTGCTGAAAACAATTCATATTTTTAGGAGTTGCTGGGGTTCCTACAAATAAAGGTGACCATTTACTTTGCCAATATCAGGCAAATCCTGCAGATGGGGTCAAAAGGACTCTCCTGATATTGGAATGTGTATGGTACAAAAACAATCACCCGGATTCAACAAAATGACCTCTGTAACCTCTGCTCCTCTACTGTAAGTGGGGGAAACTATGCATTGCAACCCCATGCGATCAGTTGGTTGTGTGACAGTATGTGCATGTCGTTGCATATTAACAACAAATTCAAATGGATATCGATCTGATCGAATACATACAATATTAAAAAGGGGAATTTTGCAAATTGATATTATTGCAGCATTTTGCTAAATTTATACCAAGTAGTAAAATGTTTCTGATGTATATATTCTTGTTCTCCTCCAGTCATGGAGAATGATTTTATAACTTGGAACCCAAAAACTTTGTGTGGAATTGACTACATTTTGATTCGTGGAGAAAATCTTTGGATCCCAGACATGTACATTTATGAAATGTGAGTCTGAAACCAATGGGGACATTGTTTGGGATTATGCTTCTTTTTTATAGGATGTTACTGTACTTTTACAGGAAACCATTATTATTTTTTCTTCGAGTCTATATAAGTTTAATAATTTTTAACGTGTATAACTTAATTTTAAAATGAATTTATATTTGCAGAGGAATGTATTGTGTATATTGCATAAAAATAATATAAAGGCATTTCACGACCATATCAAAGCAGAAGGGCGAGTGCTTTTATATTAGGGATGGAACACTGAGCTTTACAGATAGCCAACAACCAGTAAAGTGGGGTTAAAGTCAAGTTAACGGATGCAAAACCGGCTACGCGACTTAATTCCTTACTTGCGGTGGCTGCAGGGAATCGCAAAAGACACCCATGATGGGACAGAGAGTTGGGAAAGATAGTAGAAGGAACAAAAACATATAGGGACAAATAGATAGACAGACAGGGACAAATAAAGATAGGGACACATAGACAGGAACAGAAAGATATCGGGACAGATAGACAAGGGAGGGAGAGATAGATAGAGACAGGGACAGATAGAGATAGATTAAGAGATAAAGTCCCCAAGAGTTTTTACCTCTATTGTAGACTTGAAGTGATTCCAGATCTTAAAAGATAACTATACGCTAATATTAAATGTATTAAAAATGGTAAGTACCTGGGGCAAAGAGATGGGATGATTATTCCCACTTACACTTAAATAGTTTTGTCAAGGAGCTACAGCACTATCAGTTTTAATTCGCCAGTTCAGTCCTGGACTTATCCTTATTTAAGATAGTGCTGAGCCAGGAGGAAGACTGGCAGAAGTCAGTTTTCTTTGGGCTGGTGCCCCTTACGAAACAATATGGGTAGGTAGGAATTGCCAGTCCTAAATCCAAGACTTTTCATTTCACTGTATTTAAAAAAAACTTTATACACCTGATATTTATCCGATCCTTTAAAGGGCATCTATGAAAAATGGTTATTTAAATTGGCCATAACGGAAATATAATTCTTCCCAAACACCACTGTATCATTTCTTTGTTGATCTGCCCCCTATTTCTTAGATATCCAGTCAAAAACTTCTTATATTTCAGCTGTCAATCAAGTTCCTTGCTCTCAAAAACTATTCTTCTGAAGTAGTTTACTGTAGCTGGAATGGTGACAGGTTTGACAGTTGGAATGCTGTGTGAGGCTTGACAGCTTGTTTGTGGAAAAAGTCAGGTCGAATGTAAGTGGGAGTGGATAAAAGGGGGGTGGGGGCTACTGCTCCTAAACAAAATGTGTGCTGGGTTGAAGGCATGCAGAAACATACACAAATCAAGTGAGTAAGTGTACTTACATGTATTCAATTATAGATTGGTGCTAGAAGGCCAGAGTCCCCCTTAGTTGTCCCAAGGCCAGGAGTCCCCCCTTAGTGTCCCAAGGCCAGAGTCCCCCTCAGTCCCAAGGCCCGTTTCCCCCGCTCAGTGTCCAAATCCAGGGTCCCCGCCTCAGTGTCCCAAATCCAGGGTCCTCTTGATCCAATTCAGCACCCCTATATCCAAATCCAGGGTCAACCCCTTGTCCCAAATCCAGGATCCTCCCTCTGTCCCAAATTCAGCACCCCCTATATCCCAAATCCAGGGTCAACCCCTCTGGCCAAATCCAGGATCCTCCCCTCTGTCCCAAAATCCAGCCCCCCCCCCTCTGTCCAACAGAAACCTTACAGAGGTTTGTGAATTGTGTTGTGTTCTGCGTCCATGCTTTTTTCGTGTTTTCTCCCTCTCAATGGTGAGTCAATAAGAAACTGCAGAGACAATTTTACCATCTACCTCTAGTGGTGAGTCCATAGGAACTGCAGTGACACACAAAATAATTTTTTCAGTATAGTGTCCTCTTAAATAAAGGAATGAAAACTGTATGTGCTATGGTACTCAACAAAAACAATATTGGGAAGTAGGAATACATCAATACTACCTCCCTGCCCCAGGTACTTTTCATTTTTAAAAGGTAAATTTCTTTGGTAATGACAGGTATGAATAAATAAATTGAGTGCATTATTTTAATTGGAGATGGACTAGAACTGGAACCTGAGTTCGAGCCGTACTTATCGAGTTTGAATGGACTCAGCTTCTCAACTATCCCAGACTGGATTTCTCAGACTTTTGATAATTAACGAATTTGAAAATCAATCGTTTATGGGATAATTTATCGAATGCAAAAAAATTGATCGAATGTTCGAATCGTTTATGAGATAATTATCGAAAGTCGAATGTGGGAGCTCGAAAGTACCACGCGTGAGAATAAAATAGATTTTTTGAAAATTCTGAATATTCAAACGTGTCCCCCGACCATTTCCCAGGTCCCAGAGCCATTTACATTAAAGTGACAGTTCAGAGGAAATTATCAAAATTTGTTTAATTGTTAGTTGTGTGTAATGCTTCTTAGTTATTCTACATATTCTCTCCCATTTTGAAAAATCAGTTGATTCATACCCTTTGCTGTTCCCTGCTGTTGACATTAGTGAGCTGACATTTCAGGTTCTAACGGTCCTTCTTCTTCCCAGGATGCACCACTTCCTTGGAATGTTCCTAACAGTAATCTCTACTGATTGGGTGTTGGATGGTCAAACATGCTCAGATCTCTACTTAGCAACTGAATCAACCCAGGCGCTGGGTCAAGGCAAGACCATAACGGTCTCTACTAGGGGTCCTGCAAACAGGAAGTCAATATTTCGGTTACATTTATTTATACACAGACAAAATACTGAATTGGCAGATTAAGGTCATTGGGATGAAAACATACTGCTCTTTTTTCTAAACTTTTCAAACTTTTGACTCCCATTGACTTTAATGGGTCCATTTTCGAACTTTCTATATTGTTCGAAAATGGACCAAACTTTCGGACGTTCGGCCATCTCTATTTTAATACAAATGCAGGGAGATTCAACAGAGACGCACTTGCTCTGGGCAAATCTCCTATAGCAAATTCTAACCCACACGCCCACAATTAAAACAAAAACTGGTGACTGGCAGTTATTTGTTCGCAACCCCAAAACTTTTTACCAGTTTATAACACGGATTTGTAACTAGATATTTATGATAAGTTCTATTGCTTTCTGGCATCTGCTTAATGAGCTTTTTATAAGCTGAGCAAGTGCAGAAGGTGAAACGGCAGTCAATCATTGGCTGTGATGTCGTGTCACAGCGTTGATAGACTGAGCGGTGATAAGACTGCACGGGGAGGGGACAGCTTACTCTGCCAATGGGACAATTAGCCTTAAGAGGAATGTGTGAAAAAGCATTCAACCAATCAGATGTTATCTTCAAATGTTAATAAGATCTGAGATGGTAAGGGATAAGATTGGGTTGGGGCAAATTAGCACCATTTAAATAAGACTTTTATTGAATCTCCCTGATACGTTTTTAAATCAAAGCCTATTGTCTTACCTTTCAAAAGATTCCCCTCTTGCCTTTCTTAAAGACTCTAAAGACTCAATAACTTTTGAACTTTGCATGATAGAGAGGCAAAAGGGGGATTATTTGAAAGGTAAGAGCTGGGTACACACAGTACAGATCAGTGAAATATGACAGAGATGATCTGCAAGATATCCGTCTGCCATCTTTCAAAGATCTGCATACACACAGTCCCGAGCGTTCTCCACGAACATCATAGGGAGAACGTTCGGGACTGTGTTTCCATCGGCCTGCGCTAGACTCCTCTATAGGGAGTCTAGCGCGGCCGATGGAAATTTTCGGTCTTTCCCGAACAAGCGTTAGCCGACCCGATCGTTGGCGGCCCGCGTCGTTCGGGAAACGAAGGTACACACGTAACAATAAAGCCCCGATACCGTCGGATCCGACGGATACGGGGCTTTATCGTTACTGTGTGTACCCAGCTTAGACAAATGCCTTTGATTAAAAGAGTATGGTTTTTCACCACAGTTCCCCTTAAATATCTGATGGTTAGTAATGCAGGTAATAAAGTTCAAAATACATCGGTTGGGGGAGGGTAACTGACAATGTGTCCAGTTTTTGGTTTTTGTTGTAAGGTTGGACACACCTTGTCAAGGTAAATAATATACATTCAAATAGATGACAGTAATTATTATAAACTTGACAACTCACAGAGTCACTACAACCTTCTTAACAGGGTCAGGGCAACCTTATTCTGTAATTAACTGCCTAGTAATACTGATTCTTGTATGAACTTTTTCCTATATATTGAAAGAATTAACTATAAGTATAAGACCTTATCACCCTTTAAATACTTGCGTGCACAGCTGCTGGTAAATAGGTTTGCAGTAGCCGCGCGAGTATCTTACGCTTAACTTGCTTTTACAGTGTACTTATCCTTTAATAGGTCAGATATGAATAAAGGGATTTAAAAGATTTTTCGGTAATATTTCTTGTGGCTTGGTGGTCGTTGTTCTTGATGTACACAACAATGTCTTTCATTACCCAGGACAGAAGCCGATTGATATAAAATACTGTAATTCCTTATTTCCGTTATTGAGAGTAATGGAACAATAAAAGTGACAAGCCTTTAGGATCATAAGTTCTTGCAACATTGAAATCTTCAAGTTCCCCTTTGACATACAGATCTGCAATTTAACCTTTGGTCCCTATGTTCACACTGGTAGGTTTCATTTATTCCTTACTAAATGCATTACAAATACGTTTCATTTTAGATTTTAAAAACAAGGTAGGAGTGTAGCTAGAAAAACTGGGCCCCAATCCAGTTGATGCAGTTCAACCCAACTTGGTCAAACTGCAGCCAGGTTTTTCAAGGGGCCTCTCCACCCTCCTAAGAAAGAATTTACCTAACGTAGTCCCACAAACCCCATTTTTGTTTTACTTATACCATTGAAAGGCGCTCCCAGGCTCAGATATTCTAACTTAGTTACGAGCACAGCAGTACTGAATGCTTGTTCAGTTCAGTGGGGGCATCTTAAAAGATTTAAGAAAAATGATTTGTGGGGCTGAACTACATGAAATAAAATCAGATTAACATACCTGCAGGGGACCTGGTGTTGCCAGCCTTTGGCTCCATGCCTGCTGTGGTTGCTATGGTGATCCCTATACCCTGAACAAAGGATTAGCAGAAACAAAGTTGGATGGCAACTTTTAAAGTAAACTGTTCTGTTAGAAATTCTAACTTACTGTGAGAATACTAATAGGAACATTATGTCTTCTTACAGTAAGTCACAGAATTATCATTCATAATAAAATGATGATGTATTTCTGCAATATACAGTGAACTCGCACACAGCTAAATACTTAAGGATAACTGTTGCCTCAATGCATTTTTTTTTTATAATTGCTTTAAAAAGAGTAAAGGTATGCAGCCCTCCCCATACATTATTTTCCTGATTTCGAGCCTTTCTCTGCTCTAATTAGTCATGCTGTGAAGGGGGCGTAACAATTCTTCTTCGCCTCTAACTGTCACTCAAAGCTAGCATGGGAGAGAAAAACCAATCCTCCACCACCATTGATCGGCTTGATTATGTAGGCGTATCCTAGCGACAGGACATTTCAAGTTTGTTAACTGGCAGAGGAGGAGGAGAGAGGTTGTAACAGACATTCCTACCTGCCAGTGACAAGTGTTTTGTAATCATGGCCCTGGGCCATCTAGGAGGTGGGCTTTTAGCACTCATTTTGCTGTGTGATCTAAGGGAGGGCAGCACAGTTGTAAATGTGAGTAAGTGATTTCAGCTGCTGGAAGTGTGGACATGTAATGGGGGTGATGTTGTTTTTTTTTTGATATTGTTGTTCTTTAAAGGACAACTCCACCATCAAATAACCTCTTTAGAAAGAAGGTCCTTTTTAAAATATGTTACATACCTACTTATCTATCTCTACTGAATTCATTACGTATGTCTGCAATGTTCTGAATGCCTCAAGGAAAATGAGCAATTAGTACTGAGCCTGGGCATGCTCAGAAGAGGCAGCTAGGAGATTAGCATTCAGTCATTGGCTGTGATGTCAACTGTCAATCCATAAATGACAGTTGCTTACTGGAAGAACCAGGAAGCAGAAACAGGGGCAACAGGATTTCAAACTTAAGACTTACACATTTCAGATTTCAAACTATTACGTTGAGAGGTGAATTACCTGTATATAAGTTTTCATTTAAAGGCCTTAGACTTGCACTTTAAGCTGGCCAATGCCACATATTACTTAATATTACAGTACATCGATTCGACATTCAGTCTATCATCTAAAACACTGAGTGAAGCGGCAGTTTTAACGACGAAGTTTCTAGACATCTCACCCTTGTAAAACCTTTTTCTGGGACTAACGTTCACCCTCACCAGACAAATTAACTAATCACAAGCAAAACTACTGCCACTCTCAACCAGGTGTTTTTACCTGAAAAAAACTCATCAGTCTCGCCTCTCTCAGGAGGCTTGGGGCGAGTTTCCCGTTCCTGCACAAGGACCCTAAGTCTGACATCACACAGCAGATGCCTGTCATTTACATTCTTGCTAGTCAGAATTGTATATATTATTGGGAGTTAAAGGATATTATTTTAATCTTTATAAATGGAAAGCACCTGGGGCGGTAGGTTGGATTGATTATTCCTACCTCACAATTATGGTTTTGTTAAGGAGCTGCAGCACCAACAGTTTTCTTTGCCAGGTAGTCTCCTGGACTATTCCTTTATAAAGATAGTGCTGAAGCCAGGAGGAAGACTGCAGATCAGTTTTCTTTGGGCTAGTGCTCCTCACGAAAAATATTTGGAGGTAAGATTACCAATCCTATAGCCCTGGCCCAAGTACTTGTTTTAATGGTTTTTCAAAAAAAAAAAAAAACTTATACACATGATAGTTATCCTTTAAAATAAAAGATTCTAGGGAGCATTACAAATGGTAGATTCTGATAATATAATAGAGGAGTCTGAAAAACATGAGCTAAAGTTGAATTAAGTTAATTGCAAAAATGTTCATTTATGGGGCAAAAAAAGTATTGCCTGGTATGGTGGCCCATACATCCACACAAAACACGATTGTACCTATGAAATCAAGCAATTGGGAGGTATTCCTATAAATAAATGTTAAGGAGGGGTGTGTGCGGGATGGGGGATGGATCTATAAAGAAGACCAAAATAGAAATAGCAAAATGCCAAAATCAGTATTGTGATGCAAGGAAACAAGTAAGTTTAAGATACACATTGTTTTTTTTTTTGCAGAGAAAGATATAATCATGATTCCACGTTCCAATTCCTTAGAGGTTCATAAAAACTCTCTGGATAATTTTGTAACCAAAGGAGACTGGACTTTACGATGTTGCAGTGTCAAACAATTCTATGACTTTGGAGGTGACCATTTAGTAAAGTTACCTAATGGTAAGAGGACAGCACTCATTCAGGTTTTTTTTTATGTCAATGCCTATGACTTATCATTTTAAAGGGTATGTCAACCCCTTTTGAAAAATTTAGTATGTTATACAGGACTCCAAAAACCTTCAAGTTATGCTGAAACATTTCAATAATGCTCCCAGAAATCGAAATTATTCTTACAAATCATGATCACACAAGCGTGGCTCCCTTATACTTCCTGGTAAGGCCGTCAGTCAGGCGATGGCCAGAAGTGTAATTCTAGTTCTGGGAGCATTTTTGAAAAGTTTCAGCATATCGTAACTGAAGTTGATGGGGTCCTGCATAATATACTACATTTTCTTTAAGGGGTAGACATACCCTTATATTTCAATACCAAACACAAGCTACACCAAAAAATGGATGGATTTCAGACAGGTTGAACCAGGGCATGGCAGGGGGCCATGTCGAAGTCCTCCACTTTTACTGAATATGAAATACTTGCTGCATATGGGGTGCAACAAAAGTAATTATGTGAACACAATGTAAAGGATATTGAAACAGAATGTGTGCAATATACAAAAAGGTGGTGAAGACTAACATTTTGTAGACCAAATACATTCTTGTAGCCTAAGTGTTTTTAGAGAAAAAACAAGCACACTTTTTGAATACAAAATACATTTTTGTCAGAGGAGGAAAAAACATTTTATAGTCAAATTTATTTTTTGTCTTCACAATTCAATTTTGTGCACCAAGACTTATGTTTCATTTTCACGCCATAAAATGGTATACTTGCCCTTTAAGCTTTTACGTAATAATGCTGGTAAATTGTATTTTCCCTTTTGAACTTAAGAATATCTGGGATATGACCCACTTTGCCTTTAATGGGGTAAAAGAGTTGTACCCTTTATCTCTACAGTAATGAATATGTGGTAATTACAAATTTTTTTAAGTAAAAAATGGTAAATGGTATGTTTCCTTTAATCTTTGTGTAAACTGGTTAAATGGTATACTTTCCCTTAAATCCCTTGATGATATAATTTCCTTTAATTTTTTCAATGAGAAAATTTGAATATGATATGATACACTACCATCTAAATGGTAATTGCCATCTCATTACTTAATTCTAAAGGGACACTAAACTTGACTTATTAAGTACATAAAATCGTATCTTTTATTCACAGGAGTTGGGATTGCTTTTCCCACCTCCCTGTGAGTAATAGAACACCCGGGTATCAGTCCAACTCTTACCTACCAGCAGTAGGAACCACGTGTGGGAGCGCTGTGGTAGTAAGTGTGGATTGTAACCCAGGTGTTCTATTATTACAAGGAGGTGGAATAAGCGTTCCCACCTCCCTGTGGATTTCATGTTCTTAACGAATTACATAAAATCTGTTTAGTGTCCCTTTAAATAATAAACTGTTGTAAATGGCAAGGTTGTCCTTCAAACTGCCACCTATAAAAGTTGATCACATTTTTCATTCATTTCCACAGTAAAAAGACTAGTACATAACGCGTGCCTTTAATCTTGCAGGAAAGAAAAAGCTTGTAAATTGCACACACACTTTACCTTCAATAGCTACAGTAAGAAAGTATGGTCAATGGCTTTCCATTTCATTTTTGCAACAAAAATAAAATCTGGGTAATAGTATGTTTCCTTTGATCTCTGCGTAAGTGTTAGGCCCTACTATGCGCAAAAGTGCGATATGCAATCGTTTTTTCGGATCGCATCCGCTTTGCACAACTCATGGGCACCATGATTACTAGTATTCAAGCAGGAAGTAATATTCTGAACCTTTCTAGAAATAACTTTTCAAAAATTTTATCTAGAGATGTGATTTTTCTGATGAAGCACATTTTATACAACCCTTACTAGTTTTAAGAATTGGAGACACACAGTTTACCCTTTAAAGAAACCAGCTGAATAAGAAACCAACTTAAAGCCTCATCTGCTGTCTGCCATCAATTGTCACAGAAAAAAAGACTGCATACAAAATATCTTACAAGTATACTGTAAATACTTCACAACAACCTTATAAGTTCACCAATCAATTCGTTCTCTAAATTTCTGCAGAACAATTCTGCTCACTAAATAATTTCTGTAGAATAAGTCTGAAAATTTGCTCATATTTTTCGGTGAAAAGTTTAGTGGACTAGTAAAATGATACTTTTTTTAGTAACTTTCAATTTAGTAACTTTCAAATTAACGTATAGATTTGTAACATTAGCTTTTTTCCCTGCTTGAGGGCATGGCACATTTCATGTGCGATTAGTTGCGTTTGTGCATGCGGTTTTTCATTAGTTTTAGAAAAACGCATGCAATTGTGATTAAAAATGCGGAACGCAAATCGCAAATCGCATGACCCAATCACAACGCACCCAAAACGTTTTCGGTGCGTTGACGCGTTTTCAACAATCTGAAAAAAAAACGCAAGTGCAAACGCATAAACGCAGCAGTGTGGCTAGCCTGACTAGCTTTTTCCTCTATTTGTCCTTTTACTTTTCCACCATTTTACTTGTCTAACGTAGCAAATCTTTAGGTTCATATAAAGGTTACTAATAAAAATATAATTTTACTCGTTCATGAACTTTTCATCGAAGGTAAGGATCCGCTTCTGTCCTGGTACCCTTGGAAAGTTTGGAGGTATGGTCTGCAGAGATTTAAGGCAGAAATTACTCTGTAGAGCTTAAAAGGGCAAGAATGCCATTTACTAGATTTTGGAAACTGCATATGTGAAAATTAAAATAGAAGTCTTCATGCACGAGGTTCCGAACGTTCGTTTTGGTCGATAATCAGCCCATGTATGGGCGTCGGTCGGTGGTCATTGCCGACCGACCTGGTGGATCTCCAAACGACCGGCCATTTCAGCCGATAAAGGGCCATACATGGGCCGATTATCGTCCGAAACGAACGACACATCGTGCGTCGCGGGGTCGGGCCTGGCGATCGCACATGTGTACAAAACTTACCTGTATCAGGAGGTCCAGCTGTTTTTTTTTTTTTTTTGCACACAGGAAGTTATGTGTCTGATAGACATAAAGGAAAAACTTTGCATGTCTCTGTCCATTTCTCTGGAATGCTGGGAGTGACAGTTTTTCCTCTGGGGACTATTTTGAATTAAAAGGCATGTCCACCCCATTTAATAATTTTTGGGGTTGTGTAGGGTCCCTCCCCAGCCCCAACCGCTTATTAGTTTTTACGAAAATCCCCCGATCATTACTTACCTTAACCACTTTCCCTGGCGTACTGTCCCAGCCCTTGCTTGCGATGAAACTGTAGCAGGGGGCTGGACTGGCAGCCGCGTCCATGATTGGCTGAGAGGCAGCCAATCACGGACGCGGCTTCCGGTATCCAGAACGCCCAGGGGGAGAGAGAGAGGAGGTAAGTAGAGTTGGGGAGTTTCGGTAAAAACTAATATAGCTTTTGGGGCTGGGGTGGGGGAGGGAGCCCTATACTAAGCAAAGGCGATTTACACTAGGGGAGGGAAAGGAAAACGGGTGGGAGAGGGAGGGAAAAGGGGGGAGGGGGGAAGTCTAACAGACTCTCTGCTGGCAGTTTTGAGTAAATGTGTAGTGAAGGACCTAATAAAACTTGCCACTTAATCTGAGAGGGAGATAGAATTGAGCTCTGCATAGCAGTGTACTTCAATGTGATATTCTCACTGAGCTCAGTTGTAGAGAAAGACTGACAGTACAGTATAATCTAAAAGGTGGCGCTGTTGTGTATAAATAAAGAAGTTGGTTTATTATAGCACTGCATAGCCCCAAGTACATGATGAAGTTAAAGAGAAGAAGGAAGTCCAATAACAAGTTACGTTCAGATGATTCCCCATGTAATTAAAAAACATGATCTGCAATATTCTTAACCTAAGAAATGCTTTAGTTGCCTTGAAATCGAATGTTTGTGGAGTTACCTTTCTCCCTAGCTCCTCTCTTGCGCCTATGGCTCAAACCCCATAGACTTGTATAAGGAATCAGTGTGAGTTAGCAAGTTACTGTTGCAGGAATCAGTGTTTTATAGCATAAGGCTGTGGTGTATCTTCTGTTTAAAAGGGGCTCTTTAATTTATCCTCTGTGGAGGGTTTCTTGTATATACAATATATACTCGAAAAAGTCGAGATTTTCAGGTTTTAAAATTAGCCTGAATACCTAACCTCAGCTTATACTTGGGTCAAGTCCTAATTTAGATCCAAATGCTGCAATTTCGGATAGTAACCAGTAGGTGGTGTTAAAAAATACTTCATCTGCATAGAAAGTTACAGGAGCTTATTGCCTTTACACTCCTTCCTGCTTCGTAGTTTTGCTGCTGGACTCAACTCAGCACTGTCATGCTCATCTGGATGCTGTAAATCTGATGGGTCTTCTCAGTTGGGGCAAAATGACATGCATGTTCAATGCAAGTGACAGGTGTTGAAACTACAACTCTCAAGTGATACTTAACTATTGGGTTTTAAAGTGCCTTTGCTATATGGGGGCCAGAGTGCCCTCTGCTATTTGGGGGTCAGAGGGTCCTTTCTATATGGGGGTCGGGGCCCTTACTATAAGGGGGTCAGGAGAATTTTTAAATGATGGTAAGCTAATTAAAAGTTTATGAACCTTGCATTCACATGTTTAGAAACTACAATTCCCAGCAACCAAAGCATGCTGGGTGTTGTAGGTTCCAAACTGTAGTTTCCAAACTTCCAAATTGGAGTGCCAAGGAATTTGGGGTTACGGAGGATTTGGCTATTACTGTATGGGATTAATGTATGGGAATTCTGCTGTCTATTAAAGGGCAACTTAATTCACTAAAAATACTAAATCAGAAGGCAGTAGTGGTCATAATTTCTACCCTAGGCATATACGAGTAAATCAGTTTTTACAAATTGTTCAGGAAAAAAATAGGTGGACTCGAGTATCGGTTAGTATAATTTTATATATAAAGCGCCACTTGGGTACACAGAGCTGTACATGTTGGCCGGACAAATGACGTCTGTTGCGGCAATAGTTGCCACGGCCGACAGTGTGCGTGACCGATCATGCAGTTCCATATGACCAACGACCCATCGTCCCATTTATCTGAATCGAGCTTGGTCGAGGCCAGGCCACCCACACCATCGATATTTCCGGCCGAACAACGGCACTATTGGTCGGTCATCTGGAAATATCTGCTGGTGTGTACCGAGCAGTAGTCAAATAGCAGAATACCAGAATTGCCTTTTTTCCAATCAAAACCTTGGGGGCTCTGTTATTTCTCAGTGGGGGGATAATCCGTACCCTAAATTAAACAGTCCTGTATGTTGAACCGCACTGCTACCGAATCGACCTGCATCCTATCCAAAATATAACGGACAGCCCACTCTGTCCTACCTGCACTCGAGAATCTCAAAGAACTACTCACAACCCATCAAAACATACTGTGGTTTACTGAACCGACCTGCATATCGTTAAAGGCATGCCACCCTTATAAAATATATGATAATATACCTCCATCAGCCCCAACCGCTATAAAATAATTTTAAGAAAGTGCCCCGATCTTTACTTACCTCCTCTCTCCTCCGACGCACTGCACGGCTCTGCTGCAAGACACTGCAAGCAGGGGGCGGGGACCGGCAGCCGCATCCGTGATTGGCTGAGAGGCAGCCAATCACAGATGCGGCTGCCGGCAGCTCAGAACGCCGGGGGAGTGAGGGAAGGTTAGTAGAGTTCAGGGGACTTTCTTAAAAATCTTTTTCAGGGTTGGGGCGGCTGGGGAAAATGAACCCTACTTATGGCCAAGGGTTTCTATGCTAGGGATCGCAAAACGGGAGGGGAAGGGGAGGAATGGCTGCAGTGCGCATGTAGATTTTATTACACTACATGGTGGGGCCAGTAGTCGGGGATGGGGATATAGTTTTGGGGGTGGACATGCCCTTTAAACGGCAGTACCCACCAAATGCTGACTCTAGGTTAGAACATAATCCAATTAACGTAGGGTAATCACTCAAATTGCCACCAGTATGGCAGCACACAGGTTATATTTTATCCCCAATTAACTTAAAAGGGGTTTGTAAAAAAAAAGATAAGGGGTGGTTTGTTAAACTTGTAAAGTAGCCCGTTTTTTCCATTAGAATATTAATATTTTTACGGAGAGTGCATAAAGTTATAGGAACTACCAATGAGGAGGGTTGATAATATACATATAGGAAAAGGGTACATGTATGTGTATCATTTCTCACTTATCTAAATTACATAAATATATGGATATACAGTATAGAAGTAACATTAGGTACATGAAATAAATATAAAGGTTATAAATGAACTTACATTGCTTGTACATATATTTTAATATGGAAGGTTTAGCAGCAACTCTGTCACATGCTAAAACCTCTGAATGTGCTTCAACTGAAAGGAAGTGTAAGGAAACTCCTGTATTAATCCTATTATGTACTGTTTAAAAAACAGTGACAGTCTTAGCCAATCAAAAAAATGTGCGAGAGATAAACTGTATGTAAGAGATTATCAGAGGAGATTCAATAAAAGTCGCTGGTAACTATTTTGCCCCAGTCCAATCAGATCTTTTAACATTTGAAAGCTAACATCTGATTGGTGGGGCAAAATTAACACCATTTTTAAACGATAAGAACTTTAATTGACTCTCCCGAGTATATCCTCCTGTATGAGTGAAGAGTCCAGTGCTGTTTGCTAGACAGGAAGGTCTCTGCCTATTGATCTGAGAATGCTGGAGTGTTTTCTCCATTATTTAAGCAATGCAATATTAAGAGGATGAGGCTGTGAAGTACCTTTGGTTTTAAAACGCTCTATTCATGTAATGCTCTGTAGAGGGTTTTCCTCCTTAAAGCCCATCTCACCTTAAGCCTATCCATAGAAAACCATGAAACTTTGCCTGCCCTGATAAAATATAACAAGATTAAAACATGGCATGGTTCTTTATAGGGGAGGTGAGTATTGGAGGATGGTTTGCAACTTTCCATTACAAAAAAGATACAAAGGATCTCTTCCTGACTGATCTACTATTGATTCAAAGTTTGAGGGGGAAGTTGGAATTAAACTCTGCGCAACGTAGTACTTCACCGTGGTGTTAGGACTATGAACGGAACAATATACAAATTATGATAAATATATCAAAAAAACCATAAACCCTGGATTCAAATATCTTCCTGCATAAATTCATCAGAACGAATCGATAAAAAAATAAATAAAGTGATAGAGTTATACAACAAATTTAAGATATATCATGTCTCCTCATCCTATATTAATTTAGATGTTAAAGGGTATGTCAAGTGGAAAAAACGTTTTTTGGGGCATTTAGCTTTATTGAAGAACGGAAGGTAAAGGTCTTACCTCCTGTTTTTCAATAAAAAAAGAAAAACACGACGCGTAGTCTGACAGGTCCTGATGGACTCTGTATTCCACATTTCCACGTAAGTTGTGGTACAGGTAATGTCACCTGTCTAGTTTGGATAGACGACCTATGTTGGTAAGGTCTAATTTTAATATTGGGTGTCTTGCCCACATATAAAGACCACGTGTTGGGCCCTATTTATAAAGATCGGTATCGTTATCGTAAAATACCATCGTTATCGTAAAATAACGACCGGGTTTATTCGATAACGAACGTTATTTACCGAAGTTAAAATCGACCGTTATTTACCGTACAATTATCGGTAAACTAAGGTCGTTATCGGTAAACCCCGGTCGTTATTTACGATAACGATCGGTATTTTACGATAACTGATAACGATTTTTTATAAATAGGGCCCGTTTATGTGAGAACAATTGCTCTGGGAACCAGGAACTCCCCCACTGGGCACAGGTGTGCGGTTCTTCTCCATGAGAGGATGGGACTTATCTTTGTCGACCAAATAAATGGGCCCAAGCGCTGAGTTCATCCTGAAGCAATGAGATACTTGTACCAACCTTAACCTTCTCTTCAGAAAGCATCACCGGTAGGTTTCAAGGTGAATATAACTGAAACCGCAACTTCAAATATTGGGGCAAATTTGGTCACCTAAAATTCGGCTTGGATGCCGTTATCTTGGATTCGGGACAGGTACTGGTGCAGGCAACTCCTTGAACCCCATACCAAGATTCTCAAAATGCAACCATTACTTTTTAATGGAGTATCCTTTTTGGGGTTTCCTCTACTGAAACTCGGACTTCTGCAATGAGGAGGGTTAATTCTTCCATGGAACAACTCCCTCCAGAGGGTTCCATAACTATGGCTGTTCATTGTGTTATGTG
Source organism: Hymenochirus boettgeri (assembly GCA_019447015.1). NCBI lineage: Eukaryota > Metazoa > Chordata > Amphibia > Anura > Pipidae > Hymenochirus > Hymenochirus boettgeri. Next base: position 86,878,914 of record CM033472.1, on the reverse strand, counting down.
AGAACAATCATCTGGAACCAGAAACTCCCCCCTGGGCACAGAGTCTAAGTGCCTGCTGGTTTCTCCAGAGCCCTGATGGTGGGAGATGTTGTGTCGGCAGGGGCAGACACCAGGTCGTGGTCCGAGAGGGAAGAGTAAATAAAGTCTCAGTTGAGGATAGTAAGGCAGAGGAGATAGGCAACTCCGGGGCTACGGCTAGACGGATTCAGGGTGCAGCACAGGTTTGAGTATGAGAAGCAGCAGATTGTGAGGGCAGGCAGCGGAGGTTCAAATACGGTGGACCAAGGCATGTGTCAAGGTGACAGCACAGGATCTGTATCTCAAGGCAAGCAGAAGTCAGCAACGGGAATCAGAATGTCAGGCAAAGATTCAGGAGAAAATAACAAAACACACCAGGAAGCTGAACTTAATGAAACAGCACTGATCCTAACTGCTAAGCAGTTTAATAGACCAGTACCTTCCAGCTTGTCAGCTTCCACGCCTGATGAACGCTGAGTGTGGCGCCAACTTTGAAGATTGCTGTGAAAGTTGTTCGAAATGCCTGGTTTTCGATAACTGGTATGCAACGATCACAGATTTTAGAGCTTGTGAGAACCGCTGATTCAGTTATAGCAACCAGATGGGGGCTTGTTTCAGGGGAGGATCAAACACCACATGGACTAATGAGTACATAAACCACATAAATTTGAGTCACATGTATAGATACAGCCATGTAGTGTTTAAAATTCTCCCCTGTTCTTGGGCCACAAATTATTGGTCCCTTAATGACCTTATTGCATCCAATATCCCACCCACTGAAAGGAAAACATAAACTTATTGAGACCCTTCAGCCACGTTCCATCACGACCTTGGTGGCTGATTGCCATTCAAAGGATACCATAGCTTTTTAATTACTTTCCCATTTCTGTATGAAATAAGAGGTGAAGTGTGTGAAATACAAAATTCCCTATATTATGTATAGGCATCTGTATAAGTGGCAGGCTGTGGGAAATTCCCTGCTACCGCCTAATGGGACCAGGACAGAATTTGGCTCCCTTTCGGTAATAAGTATACTTACCATGTTACATCCTGGGGATGATCAAAAATAGGAGAATTATAGACCTAAGTGTTGGAAAGACAGGGCATTAGTCTTTACGGGGGGTATTAGAAGAAGAGAAGAATTAAGTTGATAGAGTTAAAAGGCAATAATATTAAATAAATATAGATAATAACAGGTTGATTACCAGAAGATTGACGCAACTGGTTGAATAATCTTAACAGCATATATTAGGAGAATGGACATGTGTTGTAACTAAATATTATATAAGAAATAACGGATAGATAATCTATTCCCGATAGAAGGTAGGTAGAAATAAGAGATGTAATGTTATTTAATATGCAAAGAATACAGGTAATCAGAATCTATTCTTGATGTGAAGACATTGTATGGAACATAGAGTTCTATGTAAAGGGTAATTGTGGTCTCGAATTCTTCCAAACTAGTTATATTATATAAAAAGCCTTCCAACGTACCTTCAAAATAAAACCTAAATAACATCTCTAGATAAAATTTGTGAGAAGTTATAGCTGGAAAGGTTCAGCAATATTACTTCCTGCTTGAACACTGTTTTCAGCCATGTGACCAGCCTCTGCCTGCATTAATAGGCTCCCATTCTCAACTGGCAATTTTTTCCGCAGGTACTTCCTTATTTCCCCAGCATTAAGTCTTAACTGAGCATGCTTCTCCCCTGGGGCGGATGGGCGGGACAGAGGTCAGATGATATCACTCAACCTACTGGAAGCAGGAAGTTTGAACATTCACCCCAATGTAATGTCTCAAAGGCTCCAGCCAGAGATTGATTGTCAGCTTAATTTAAAGGATATACTGCAGGCTTTCATTTAACCCTAACTTGTTTTGACACCACAGTTACCCTTTAAAATTCCCGGAAACTTAAAAACTGCGTATTTAAAAAGAAATGTGAACCTTTTGAACCCAACACACACAATTACTATATATTACAATCCTACAGACAAACCACCTTCCTTATGCCTGCCATTCACAGACCCGACTTTATGCTGGTTTAACTTTTGATGTGACACAAATGTTGAATATAGTAAAACGCTGGAAGCAGCACCAGTTTTACCTGCGGACAATCAATCAACATTATGAGCGTAATGTTGTTTTTAAAAGGATCAGGCCATATTGTTATATCAGTTTCGCCAGAATGTTGTGGGGACATTGGAAAGTAAGAGTGAGGTATGGCCACCACTACATCTTTTACCTTAAACTGGCAACAAAATCCATTGTAAAGTTAAGGCCCATAGACTTATTAGATACTTGTAGCCAAAGTGTCTAATGAACCAGGGCTTCAATGTTAATACTGCAATGATTAATGGATTTGCCAGGATGCGCCACCAATAATGTTGAGGAAAAAATGCCTTTGCTTCCCAGTCACTCCCACTTTTGTTCCCGACCAGCTAATTTACCTACTGGAATGATCGCCCATTCATCCAATCCAGACAAATGGGCGATAGAGCTCATTCACGGCATCTCCCCACCACCATGTGATATTTCCGGCCAGCCAATACAGTTATACGGTCAGTTGCCTGAAAATATTGTATGTTGTTGTACCCAGCCTTATAAATAATTGACTTTTACAATTATCTGTGTGTACCTAGCAATTATCTGTGTGTACCTAGCAAATATTTTCTGAGTTGTGAAACATATTGTATGTTGTGTACCCAGCCTATAAAATAATTGACTTTTACAATTATCTGTGTGTACCTAGCAATTATCCCATGTGTACCAATGCAGAGCAATTGTATCTGTTTTGACACAGCATATTGAAGTCATATTGAAGCAGGATATGAAAAAGAAGATTAATTCTACTAGCCCATGTAATAATAACAACAGATCCCAAGCTCAATAAGGCAGCCTGTAGTATAAGGATAACCCTCTGATATATGAATATGCTTTCCTCTAGTTGTGTCTACCACTCACCATTATTTCTAATCATTTTTAAGCAAGTCTTCTTAACAAAAAATTATTTTGGATGTTGGAGCTAAAAACTGTTATGCCCTCTGGTCTAAATACAAATTTAATTAGAATATTCTGTAATTATCACAATAGAAAAAACAATTAACATAAATATAATAGCTCTATGTAGACTTTTGTTTAGTATGTTTTCTAAATTCATATTTTTGTATCGTTACTTTGTATATTTTATATTAATTGGTATATTTAAATGATTTTGCATGGTACCTTAATAGGTTTAAGGGATCTGTGGTCTCCATACAAGTGCGTTGTAGAATGGCCATGGCATTCTGCTTAAATTAAATAAGATTTTCTTTATCTGTTGGAGTTTGTAGGTGGTGTGTGTGTGGGGGGGGGTTTGAAATTGATTTAATAAGGTGTAGTGCTACAGAACGAATCAAATTCAAAAAAATTTCGGGTGCATGGCCCCCAAAATCAAGGTAGGGACTTCTGTTGTCATGGTATATATTAAGGGGTAACGTGGTCTCAAAAAGACTTTTGTTAAATTGACGGGGATTATATCTGTTGTATTCAATTAGATCAACTGGCATTGAAATGTAGTTCTTGAAGACGTTTCGCTAGTCATCCGACTGGCTTTCTCAATTCAGAATGACTTGTACAAGAATCTGTGGCAATTATGTACCCTGGAAAATCCCAATTAGCATATCACAGCCAGGTGTTAAGGGTGTGATTGGATAGTGGCTAAGAGGTGTTATAGGAACGCCAGAGTAAGGTGTTAAAACAGCATTGTACATGGCACCAACTGTCTGCCATGTACAATGCTGTTTTAACACCTTACTTGGGCGTTTCCTATAACACCTTAGCCACTATCCAATCACACCCTTAAACACTGGCTTGATATGCTAATTGGGATTTTCCAGGGTACATAATTGCCACAGATTCTTGTACAAGTCATTCTGAATTGAGAAAGCCAGTCGGATGACTAGCGAAACGTCTTCAAGAACTACATTTCAAGTCCAGTTGATCTAATTGAATACAACAGATATACCATGACCTGGATGAATGAGAACCTTCACAAGCATATTTCTAATGACGGGGATTATATTCCTGAGTATTTTTGCAATTTACTTTCATTTTTTTTATAACATAGTTTTGAAGATATTTACATTTTTATGTGTAATATGGTAGGAGCATCACCAGATCCCCTGCACTTCCTGCACTGAAACCATGCGACAGTCCCTCTTCCCTGTGTCTCCTCCTCCTCATGGGCCCCCATGGCCCCTCCCCTTGCAGTCCCCTTGAAACCCCCTCTCAAGGTGGCCCCTCCTTAGGTCACTGTTTGGAGACCATAGCCAACTGAAGGTTTGTGTGTCAGCTGCAGGCAAAATGTGATAGCAGAGATCATCAGACAATTGCCATTTATAGGATTTTTGCACACTGCCACAACTGCCGTTATTTGTGTCTATAAGCCATGATAAACCTTGGTGCATGATGCTTTAAGAAGAACTACCAGATAGCATCACTCTGTACAAAACCCCATAAGTATTGTAGACCTTGTACTCATGCAAACAGAAAAGCAGTGGAAATACAGGTTGTATCAGTTATGCTAAGGTGAGGAATTAGTTAGTATTCCTGGTAACTGTCAAGTGAAAGACCAGTACAACCTCATCAAGCATTACAAATTTTAAATGACACCTCCGTCTTTTTAGCAGACTGTTTTGTGAACGTGTATATGCAGTTATTGTTTAAGGCAAATTGGCATTTTAGTCATATGAGTCATTCCAAATATCTTATGAATTTTTTTTAAATTTCCTCGTCATTGTACATAAGGGGAATATTTCTAAAACCAGTATTGTTACTGAATGCAGTTGGACTAATAACAGTTACAGCCCCAAGGGCCCTTCTAAGAGCCAATGGGGGTCATTGTTTCAAGCTGCAGGACCCCCAACAAAGGCACTTGTCAGCACCACAAAGGCACTTCTAAGTGCCGGGAGGGGGGCCCCGGTTTTAAGCTGCGGGACCACCTAGGCCCCGTAAGGCACTTATCAGTGCCCCCACCGGCAGGGGCACTGTTGCAAATCTGCAGCACGATGTTAAATCATTTCTAACTGTAGAAGACCAATATAAAGGCATCATCTGATTGTACCTCTTTTTAAATAAGCCAGAGGATTTTTTCCCCCAAATACCATTCCGGAAAGGTTAAACAGCAGAACAAACTGGCCACCCCTACAGAGAAAAGAATATTAACTAACAACATGAAAATCTGGGACTAGAGGCCATAGAAGCCTTGATCCAAGTCGTCCGATATCGGGATATCCCGATTTCGTACGATCATCAGATTGTGTATGGACCATCATTGAAAGATCTTCCAATAATTTTCCCATCGGGCCAGTTGATAATTTTTGGCCAGCCAGCAATCCAATCGTACGACCCGTGGATTGTATGATCGGATTGTAGTGTCTATGGCCACAAATGGCCTAAAAACAGGAGTATTTCATTTCAAAATGCAGTGTTCTTATCAGAAATGTTATGATGTCTCTCAGGTAGCCACCAAGGAATATAGGGAATATAATGCTTGTCCAAGAGAATAGTGATATGGATGAAACTACAGTAGTGTACACATCTGTTAGCAGTTCATTTATATGTGTGTATGTTTTTTTTGTTGTGCCCATGTTTTTACATGTCATTATGGATGGAAAGTGCACACATCTTTTGGCAGTGTGTGTAAAAAAATATTTTGCTGTGCATATGTCTTTACATGGTCATTTGTAACATAAACACGCATTGATTTGTTTTCATTTTCTATTACCGGTATATGGCTATTGGAGCGTGTTAATCGCCCAATGAAACCCACTAAAGCCCACAATTTGCTTTGTTTGCATTTGTTAGGAGTCTATTGATTGTTCTTTTTGCACTTGCAGTGTTTACTCTCTGTGCTCCAGGTATAAATGTGTGCATAATACCATATTAAGGTGGCGAATAGTCATATAAACTCCTGTGGTAAAAGCTTTATTATTTGTAACATCCTAACCAATAGATTAGAAAATGACACCACATAGCAAACTGTTTGTTACTTTAACAACTACACATGAGTGTCTCTGTAACTGTTAAGTTTCATTAGACATACTTTTCGTAATCTAAAATATATATAGGGCGATTTACAAAGAGTTGCTACTGTATTTTTTAGGCTTTAAGAGTAGCTTAACTGGCCGATCTTTAAAGTGGGGTTAACAGCATTTAAGATGTATAAAGAGCTGCTACTGGCTTGGCACATTAAGGGGGGAAATTAGCGCGATTGCGGCTCTCTATAGCGATGCACTGAAAGTTGTATTGTGGTGAGGTACTGGGATAAGAGTAGGTTTAAGATGGTTTATATATATATCACATGTTTTGGAACAGAAATTCAGAGTATTCTAACAGTATAATATTTATGTATTTCAGACTCATGTAGATTTAAGCCAGTAAAATAAAAACAACTATGGAAACAATATTTTAGTGCCACCTAGTCTATACTTTACTATCCACTTTTTTTAGGACACAAGCCAGCAAACTCTTATCACATATACTTGGTTTTCTATGGTAAGTTCTATTTTTCTTTCCTTGTTTTTTTTTTTAAATAAAATTTGTTACCAGTACTTGTAAGAATGCAAACCAAATGCAAAGCAAGCCAGCCATGGCTACAGTTTGGGTATAATAGGATATAACATGTGACATACAAGCTAGGCATTATTGCTCATAGGCAAGCACCCCCCCCCAAACCCCAACACCTCCATTCAAATCCTGTAACCCCCTTTGCACAATAAAACCCACATGACACAATAATCAAAGCAAAAGGGGTCATAGCTTTATTTAAATAACATGAATGAAATAACCTTACAAATATCATCTTAAAACAGTAAACAATAATTTGTTAACAACGGTAAATTATTACTCTGGCAGATGGTCGTTGGAAGCTATTGTAGAAACTCCATCCCATTTTGCCAGCCGTAACTACACTGGTTCAGCAAAGGGAATCACTATTGGTGCCTGAAGCAGTCACCACTGTTGCCAAAGGGACTTGTATGTTTCCATAGCTGCCTCCCCGTGGGCTAGCTCTATTACTAACACACAAGCCAGCTTCTGAAAGAACTACCACCCCCGGCTATGACAGTAAAACAATAAGGATGTAAACCAGAGAACCAAAAGGGAGAGAGGGGATCAGCTACCTCCTCTGCTTAACTTCTTCCTGACACTTTTCCCAGGAGGAAAATAATTTATGTACCCCACCTCCTGCCTCCCTGACACCTCCTTCAGGGCAGCCTGACCTTGTAATAAACAATAGGGTACCAAGGCTCTACCCTATGCCCTGCCATGCATATTTAATGACTAAAAGAGTATCTTCACTGGAAAAAAAATTGGCATTTTTACCTCTTACCTCTCGTTCTTCAATAAAACCTGCAGGAGCTGGGAGAGAAGGTAAGCTACTTACCCCATTGTGCGCTCCACCTCGGCGTAGTCTGACAGGCCCCGACGAACTCTGTCTTCTATGCACATCGCACATGCACCTGAGCATAGAAGACAGAGTCCATTGGACCTGTCAGACTACGTGGAGGAGGAGCGAGCGAGCGATCGGTTAAGTTCTCTCCTGGCTCCTACAGGTTTTTTTGAAGAATGGGAGATAAGACACTGCTCCTTTACTTCCCTTTCTTAAATAAAACTAAATGCCAATTTTTTTTTTATTTCCAGTGGAAAGTTCCTTTAAAGTTTCTAGGGATGTCTATTCTGACACAGTCCAGCTAACATATCACATATCTAGTGCACAATTATTACAATTAAACACAAGTTTGTCTATTTTCAACCGTCCCACTGTGCACACTGGATGCACAGTTGGGGGTCAGCCTACCATAAACATAAATGAAAGTAATTCAAGAACAATCACTGCTGAAAACAATTCATATTTTTAGGAGTTGCTGGGTTCCTACAACTAAAGGTGACCATTTACTTTGCCAATATCAGGCAAATCCTGCAGATGGGGCTCAAAAGGACTCCTCCTGATATTGGAATGTGTATGGTACAAAAACAATCACCCAGGATTCCAACAAATGACCTCTGTAACCTCTGCTCCTCTACTGTAAGTGGAGGGAAACTATGCTATTGCAACCCCATGCAGATCAAGTTGGGTTGTGTGACAGTATGTGCATGTCGTTGCATATTAACAACAAATTCAAATGGATATCTGATCTGATCAGATCTACATACAATATTAAAAAGGGGAATTTTGCAAATTGATATTATTGCAGCATTTTGCTAAATTTATACCAAGTAGTAAAATGTTTCTGATGTATATATTCTTGTTCTCCTCCAGTCATGGGAGAATGATTTTATAACTTGGAACCCAAATAACTTTTGTGGAATTGACTACATTTTGATTCGTGGAGAAAATCTTTGGATCCCAGACATGTACATTTATGAAATGTGAGTCTGAAACCAAATGGGGACATTGTTTTTGGGATTATGCTTTCTTTTTTATAGGATGTTACTGTACTTTTTACAGGAAACCATTATTATTTTTTCTTCGAGTCTATATAAGTTTAATAATTTTTAACTGTGTATAACTTAATTTTTAACATGAATTTATAATTTCAGCAGGAATGTATTTGTGTATATTGCATAAAAATAATATAAAGGCATTTCACGACCATATCAAAGCAGAAGGGCGAGTGCTTTTATATTAGGGCATGGAACACTGAGCTTTACAGATAGCCACAACCATGTAAAGTGGGGTTAAAGTCAAGTTAACGGATGCAAAACCGGCTACGCGACTTTAATTCCTTACTTGCGGTGGCTGCATGGGAATCGCAAAAGACACCCATGATTGGGACAGAGAGGTTGGGAAAGATAGATAGAAAGGAACAAAAACATATAGGGACAAATAGATAGACAGACAGGGACAAATAAAGATAGGGACACATAGACAGGAACAGAAAGATATCGGGACAGATAGACAGGGAGGGAGAGATAGATAGAGACAGGGACAGATAGAGATAGATTAAGAGATAAAGTTCCCCAAGAGTTTTTACCTCTATTGTAGACTTGAAGTGATTCCAGATCTTAAAAGATAACTATACGCTAAATATTAACTTATTAAAAATGGTAAGTACCTGGGGCAAAGAGATGGGATTGATTATTCCCACTTCACAATATAGTTTTGTCAAGGAGCTACAGCACTATCAGTTTTAATTCGCCAGTTCAGTCCTGGACTTATCCTTTATTTAAGATAGTGCTGAAGCCAGGAGGAAGACTGGCAGAATCAGTTTTCTTTGGGCTGGTGCCCCTTACAGAAACAATATGGGTAGGTAGGAATTGCCAGTCCTAAATCCAAGTACTTTTCATTTTCACTGTATTTAAAAAAAAACTTTATACACCTGATATTTATCCGATTCCTTTAAAGGGCATCTATACTGAAAAATAGGTTATTTTAAATTGGCCATAACTGGAAAATATAATTCTTCCCAAACACCACTGTATCATTTCTTTGTTGATCTGCCCCCTATTTCTTTAGATATCCAGTCAAAAACTTCTTATATTTCAGCTGTCAATCAAGTTCCTTGCTCTCAAAAACTATTCTTCTGTAAGTAGTTTTACTGTAGCTGGAATGGTGACAGAGTTTTGACAGTTGGAATGCTGTGTGCAGGCTTGACAGCTTGTTTGTGGGAAAAAGTCAGGTCGAATGTAAGTGGGAGTGGATAAAAGAGGGGGTGGGGGGCTACTGCTCCTAAACAAAATGTGTGCTGGGTTGAAGGCATGCAGAAACATACACAAATCAGAGTAAGTGCTACTTACATGTATTCAATTATAGATTGGTGCTAGAAGGCCAGAGTCCCCCCTTAGTGTCCCAAGGCCAGAGTCCCCCCTTAGTGTCCCAAGGCCAGAGTCCCCCCTCAGTGTCCCAAGGCCAGTTTCCCCCGCTCAGTGTCCCAAATCCAGGGTCCCCCCTCAGTGTCCCAAATCCAGGGTCCCTCCTCTGATCCAAATTCAGCACCCCCTATATCCCAAATCCACATGGTCGGGACCCGCTCTTGAATCCCCAAGCCGGATCCTCCGCCTCTTGTCCCAATTCAAGCAAAAACCCGACAGCACCGGCCCCTATAAGATCATCGCGGGCCAGAATCCAGAGGGGTCAAACGCAACCCCTCTGTCCAAGGGGGGGAAATCCAGATCCGCCCCGGTCGCCCTCTGGTCCAAATCCAAGGGAGATCCAGGCCCCCCCCCCCGTCACTGTGGGTCTGTCCCAAGCAACCTTACAGAGGTTGTGTAATTGCTGTGTTCTGCGTCCATGCTTTTTTCCTGTGTTTCTCCCTCTAATGGTGAGTCAATAAGAACTGCAGAGACAATTTTACCATCTACCTCTAGTGGTGAGTCCATAGGAACTGCAGTGACACACAAAATAATTTTTTCAGTATAGTGTCCCTTTAAATAAAGGAATGAAAACTGTATGTGCTATGGCTACTCAACAAAACAATATTGGGAAGTAGGAATACATCAATACTACCTCCCTGCCCCAGGTACTTTTCATTTTTAAAAGGTAAATTTCCTTTGGTAATGACAGGTATGAATAAATAAATATGAGTGCATTATTTTTAATTGGAGATGGACTAGAACTGGAACCTGAGTTCGAGCCGTACTTATCGAGTTTGAATGGACTCTGACTTCTCAAACTATCCCAGACCTGGATTTCTCAGACTTTTGATAATTAACGAATTTGAAAATCAATCGTTTATGGGATAATTTATCGAATGCAAAAATTGATCGAATGTTCGAATCGTTTATGAGATAATTATCGAAAGTCGAATGTGGGAGCTCGAAAGTACCACGCGTGAGAATAAAATAGATTTTTTGAAAATTCTGAATATTCAAACGTGTTCCCCCGACCATTTCCAGGTCCCAGAGCCATTTCATTAAAGTGACAGTTCAGAGGAAATTATCAAAATTTGTTTAATTGTTAGTTTGTGTAATGCCTTCTTAGTTATTCTACATATTCTCTCCCATTTTGAAAAATCAGTTGATTTCATACCCTTTGCTGTTCCCTGCTGTTGACATTAGTGAGCTGACATTTCAGGTTCTAACGGTCCTTCTTCTTCCCAGGATGCACCACTTCCTTGGAATGTTCCTAACAGTAATCTCTACTGATTGGCTGTTGGATGGGTCAAACATGCTCAGATCTCTACTTAGCAACTGAATCAACCCAGGCGCTGGGTCAAGGGCAAGACCATAACGGTCTCTACTAGGGGTCCTGCAAACAGGAAGTCAATATTTCGGTTACATTTATTTATACACAGACAAAATACTGAATTGGCAGATTAAGGTCATTGGGATGAAAACATACTGCTCTTTTTTCTAAACTTTTCAAACTATTTGACTCCCATTGACTTTAATGGGTCCATTTTCGAACTTTCTATATTGTTCGAAAATGGACCAAACTTTCGGACGTTCGGCCATCTCTATTTTTAATACAAATGCAGGGAGATTCATACAGAGACGCACTTGCTCTGGGCAAATCTCCTATAGCAAATTCTAACCCACACGCCCACAATTAAAACAAAAAACTGGTGACTTGGCAGTTATTTGTTCGCAACCCCAAAACTTTTTACCAGTTTATAACACGGATTTGTAACTAGATATTTCATGATAAGTTCTATTGCTTTCTGGCAAAGGTATATGCCTCCTCCATCTGCTTAATGAGCTTTTTATAAGCTTGAGCAAGTGCAGAAGGTGAAACGGCAGTCAATCATTGGCTGTGATGTCAGTTGTCACAGCGTTGATAGACTGAGCGGTGATAGACTGCACGGAGGGAGGGGACAGCTTACTCTGCCAATGGGACAATTAGCCTTAAAGAGGAAATGTGTGAAAAAGCATTCAACCAATCAGATGTTATCTTTCAAATGTTAAATAAGATCTGAGATTGGTAAGGGATAAGATTGGTTGGGGCAAATTAGCACCATTTTAAATAAGAACTTTTATTGAATCTCCCTGATACGTTTTTAAATCAAAGCCTATTGTCTTACCTTTCAAAAGATTCCCCTCTTGCCTTTCTTAAAGACTCTAAAGACTCAATAACTTTTGAACTTTGCATGATAGAGAGGCAAAAGGGGGATTATTTGAAAGGTAAAGCTGGGTACACACAGTTACAGATCAGTGAAATATGACAGAGATGATCTGCAAGATCCTGTCTGCCATCTTTCAAAGATCTGCATACACACAGTCCCGATCGTTCTTCCTACGAACATCATAGGGAGAACGTTCGGGACTGTGTTTCCATCGGCCGCGCTAGACTCCCTATAGGTCTAGCGCGGCCGATGGAAATTTTCGGTCTTTCCCGAACAAGCGTTCAGCCGACCCGATCGTTTGGCGGCCGCACGCTCGTTCGGGAAACAAAGGTACACACGTAACAATAAAGCCCCGATACCGTCGGATCCGACGGTATCGGGGCTTTATCGTTACTGTGTGTACCCAGCTTAAGACAAATGCCTTTGATTTAAAAGAGTATGTTTTTTTCACCACAGTTCCCCTTTAAATATCTGGTTAGTAATGCAGGTAATAAAGTTCAAAATACATCGGTTGGGGGAGGGTAACTGACAATTGTCCAGTTTTTTTGTTGTAAGGTTAGACACACCCTTGTCAAGGTAAAATAATATACATTTAAATAGATGACAGTAATTCTTATTAAACTTGACAACTCACAGATGTCACTACAACCTTCTTAACAGGGTCAGGGCAACCTTATTCTGTAATTAACTGCTTAGTAATACTGATTCTTGTATTGAACTTATTTCCTATATATTGAAAGAATTAACTATAAGTATAAGACCTTATCACCCTTTAAATACTTGCGTGCACAGCTGCTGGTAAATAGGTTTGCAGTAGCCGCGCGAGTATCTTACGCTTAACTTGCTTTTACAGTGTACTTATCCTTTAATAGGTCAGATATGAATAAAGGGATTTAAAAGATTTTTCGGTAATATTTCTTGTGTCTGGGGTGGTCCGTTGTTCTTGATGTACACAACAATGTCTTTCATTACCCAGGACAGAAGCCGATGATAAAAATACTGTAATTCCTTATTTCCGTATTGAGAGTAATGGAACAATAAAAAGTGACAAGCCTTTAAGGATCATAAGTTCTTGCAACATTGAAATCTTCAAGTTCCCTTTTGACATACAGATCTGCAATTTAACCTTTGGTCCCTATGTTCACACTGGTAGGTTTCATTTATTCCTTTACTAAATGCATTACAAATACGTTTCATTTTTAGATTTTAAAAACAAAGGTAGGAGTGTAGCTAGAAAACTGGGCCCCAATCCACTTAAAAGCCAGTTTGATGCAGTTCAACCCAACTTGGTCAAACTGCAGCCAGGTTTTTCAAGGGGCCTCTCCACCCTCCTAAGAAAGAATTTACCTAACGTAGTCCCACAAACCCCATTTTTGTTTTACTTATACCATTGAAAGGCGCTCCCAGGCTCAGATATTCTACTTAGTTACGAGCACAGCAGTACTGAATGCTTGTTCAGTTCAGTGGGGGCATCTTAAAAGATTTAAGAAAAATGATTTGTGGGGCTGAACTACATGAAATAAAATCAGATTAACATACCTGCAGGGGACCTGGTGTTGCCGCCTTTGGCTCCATGCCCTGCTGTGGTTGCTATGGTGATCCCTATACCCCTGAACAAAGGATTAGCAGAAACAAAGTTGTGATGGCACTTTTAAAGTTAAACTGTTCTGTTAAGAAATTCTAACTTACTGTGAGAATACTAATAGGGAACATTATGTCTTCTTACAGTAAGTCACAGAATTATCATTCAATAATAAAATGAATGATGTATTTCTGCAATATACAGTGAACTCGCACACAGCTAAATACTTAAAGGATAACTGTATTGCCTCAATGCATTTTTTTTATAATTGCTTTAAAAAGAGTAAAGGTATGCAGCCCTCCCCATACATTATTTTCCTGATTTCGAGCCTTTCTCTGCCTCTAATTAGTCATGCTGTGAAGGGGGCGTAACAATTCTGTCTGCCTCTAACTGTCACTCAAAGCTAGCATGGGAGAAAACAATCCTCCATCCACCATTGATCGGCTTGATTATGTAGGCTGTATCCTAGCGACAGGACATTTCAAGTTTGTTTAACTGGCAGAGGAGGAGGAGAGAGGTTGTAACAGACATTCCTACCTGCCAGTGACAAGTGTTTTGTTAATCATGGCCCTGGGCCATCTAGGAGGTGGGCTTTTAGCACTCATTTTGCTGTGTGATATCTAAGGGAGGGCAGCACAGTTGTAAATGTGAGTAAGTGATTTCAGCTGCTGGAAGTGTGGACATGTAATGGGGGTGATGTTGTTTTTTTTGATATTGTTGTTCTTTAAAGGACAACTCCACCATCATAATAACATCTTTTAGAAAGAAGGTCCTCTTTAAAATATGTTACATATCCTACTTATCTATCTCTACTGAATTCATTACTGTATGTCTGCAATGTTTCTGAATGCCTCAAGGAAAATGAGCAATTTAGTACTGAGCCTGGGCATGCTCAGAAGAGGCAGCTAGGAGATTAGCATTCAGTCATTGGCTGTGATGTCAACTGTCAAATCCATAACTGACAGTTGCTTACTGGAAGAACCAGGAAGCAGAAACAGGGGCAACAGGATTTCAACTTAAGACTTACACATTTCAGATTTCAAACTATTACAGTATGAGAGGTGATTTACCTGTATATAAGTTTTCATTTAAAGGGCTAGACTTGCACTTTAAGCTGGCCAATGCCACATATTACCTTAATATTACAGTACATCGATTCGACATTCAGTCTATCATCTAAACACTGAGTGAAGCTGCAGTTTTAACCGACGAAGTTTCTAGACATCTCACCCTTGTAAAACCTTTTTCTGGGACTAACTGTTCACCCTCACCAGACAAATTAACTAATCACAAGCAACTACTGCCACTCTCAACCAGGTGTTTTTACCTGAAAAAAACTCATCAGTCTCGCCTCTCTCAGGAGGCTTGGGCGAGTTTCCCTGTTCCTGCACAAGGACCCTAAAGTCTGACATCACACAGCTAGATGCCTGTTCATTTACATTCTTGCTAGTCAGAATTGTATATATTATTGGGAGTTAAAGGATATCTATTTTAACTCTTTATAAATGGAAAGCACCTGGGGCAGGTAGGTTGGATTGATTATTCCTACCTCACAATATGGTTTCGTTAAGGAGCTGCAGCACCAACAGTTTTCATTTGCCAGGTTAGTCTCCTGGACTATTCCTTTATTAAAGATAGTGCTGAAGCCAGGAGGAAGACTGGCAGAATCAGTTTTCTTTGGGCTAGTGCTCCTCACAGAAAAAATATTTGGAGGTAAGAATTACCAATCCTATAGCCCTGTCCCAAGTACTTGTTTTAATGGTTTTTCAAAAAAAAAAAAAAAAACTTTATACACATGATAGTTATCCTTTAAAATAAAAGATTCTAGGGAGCATTACAAATGTTAGATTCTGATAATATAATAGAGGAGTCTGAAAAACATTGAGCTAAAGTTGAACTTAAGTTAATTGCAAATAATGTTCATTTATGGGGCAAAAAAAGTATTGCCTGGTATGGTGGACATACATCCAAATAACACGATTGTACCTATGAAATCAAAGCAATTGGGAGGTATTCCTATAAATAAATGTTAAGGAGGGGTGTGCGGGATGGGGGATGGATCTATAAAGAAGATGACCAAAATAGAAATAGCAAAATGCCAAAATCAGTATTGTGATGCAAGGAAACAAGTAAGTTTAAGATACACATTGTTTTTTTTTTTTGCAGAGAAAGATATAATCATGATTCCACGTTCCAATTCCTTAGAGGTTCATAAAAACTCTCTGGATATATTTGTAACCAAAGGAGACTGGACTTTACTGGATGTTGCAGTGTCAAACAATTCTATTGACTTTGGAGGTGACACATTTAGTAAAGTTACCTATATGGTAAGAGGGCAGCACTCATTCAGGTTTTTTTTTATGTCAATGCCTATGACTTATCATTTTAAAGGGTATGTCAACCCCTTTTGAAAAATTTAGTATGTTATACAGGACTCCAAAAACCTCATGTTATGCTGAAACATTTCAATAATGCTCCCAGAAATCGAAATTATTCTTACAAATCCATGATCCACCAGCGTGGCTCCCTTATACTTCCTGGTAAGGCCGTCAGTCATGGCCGATGGCCAGAAGTGTAATTTCTAGTTCTGGGAGCATTATTGAAAAGTTTCAGCATATCGTAACTGAAGTTTTATGGGGTCCTGCATAATATACTACATTTTCTTTAAGGGGTAGACATACCCTTATATTTCAATACCAAACAACAAGCTACACCAAAACATGGATGGATTTCAGACAGGTTGAACCAGGGCATGGCCTAGGGTGCCATGTCTGAAGTCCTCCACTTTTACTGAAATATGAAATACTTGCTGCATATGGGGTGCAACCAAAAGTAATTATGTGAACAAAATGTAAAGGATATTGAAACAGAATGTGTGCAATATACAAAAAGGTGGTGAAGACTAACATTTTGTAGACCAAATACATCTTGTAGCCTAAGTGTTTTTAGAGAAAAAACAAGCACACTTTTTGAATACAAAATACATTTTTGTCAGAGGAAAAAACATTTTATAGTCAAATTTATTTTTTGTCTTCACAATTCAATTTTGTGCACCAAGACTTATGTTTTCATTTTCACGCCATAAAATGGTATACTTGCCCTTTAAGCTTTTACGTAATAATGCTGGTAAATTGTATTTTCCCTTTCTGAACTTAAGAATATCTGGGATATGACCCACTTTGCCTTTAATGGGGTAAAAGAGTTGTACCCTTTATCTCTACAGTAATGAATATGTGGTATATTACAAACTTTTTTTAAGTAAAAATGGTAAATGGTATGTTTCCTTTAATCTTTGTTGTAAACTGGTAAATGGTATACTTTCCCTTAAATCCCTTGATGATATAATTTCCTTTAATTTTTTCAATGAGAAATATTTTGAATATGATATGATACACTACCATCTAAATGGTAATTGCCATTCATTACTTTTAATCTCCTAAAGGGACACTAAACTTGACTTATTAAGTACATAAAATCTGTATCTTTTATTCACAGGGAGTTGGGATTGCTTTTTCCCACCTCCCTGTGAGTAATAGAACACCCGGGTATCAGTCCAACTCTTACCTACCAGCAGTAGGAACCACGTGTGGAGCGCTGGTAGATAAGTGTTGGATTGTAACCCAGGTGTTCTATTATTTACAAGGAGGTGGGAATAAGCGTTCCCACCTCCCTGTGAGATTTCATGTTCTTAACGAATTACATAAAATCTGTTTAGTGTCCCTTTAAATAATAAAATGCTTGTAAATGGCAATGTTGTCCTTCAAACTGCACCCTATAAAAGTCTGATCACATTTTTCTATTCATTTCCACAGTAAAAAGACTAGTACATAACGCTTGCCCTTTAATCTCTGCAGGAAAGAAAAAGCTTGTAAATTGCACACACACTTTACCTTCAATAGCTACAGTAAGAAAGTATGGTTCAATGGCTTTCCATTTCATTTTTGCAACAAAAATAAAATCTGGTTAATAGTATGTTTCCTTTGATCTCTGCTGTAAGTGTTAGGCCCTACTATGCGCAAAATGTGCGATATGCAATCTGTTTTTTCGGATCGCATCCGCTTTGCACAACTCATGGGCACCATGATTACTAGTATTCAAGCAGGAAGTAATATTTCTGAACCTTTCTAGAAATAACTTTTCAAAAATTTTATCTAGAGATGTGATTTTTCTGATGGAAGCACATTTTATACAACCCTTACTAGTTTGTAAGAATTGGAGACCACACAGTTTACCCTTTAAAGAAACCAGCTGAATAAGAAACCAACTTAAGCCTCATCTGTCTGTCTGCCTATCAATTGTCACAGAAAAAAAGACTGCATACAAAATATCTTACAAGTATATCTGTAAAATACTTCACAACAACCTTATAATGTTCACCAAATCAATTCAGTTCTCTAAATTTCTGCAGAACAATTCTGCTCACTAAATAATTTCTGTAGAATAAGTCTGAAAATTTTGCTCATATTTTTTCGGTGAAAAGTTTAGTGGACTAGTAAAATGATACTTTTTTTAGTAACTTTCAATTTAGTAACTTTCAAATTAACGTATAGATTTGTAACATTAGCTTTTTTCCCTGCTTGAGGGCATGGCCACATTTCATGTGCGATTTAGTTGCGTTTGTGCATGCGGTTTCTTCATTAGTTATAGAAAAACGCATGCAATTGTGATTAAAAATGCGGAACGCAAATCGCAATCGCATGCCCAATCACAACGCACCCAAAAACGTTTTCGGTGCGTTGACGCGTTTTCAACAATCTGAAAAAAAAACGCAAGTGCAAACGCATAAAACGCAGCAGTGTGGCCTAGCCTGACTAGCTTTTTTTCCTCTATTTGTCCTTTTACTTTTTCCACCATTTTACTTTGCTCTAACGTAGCAAATCTTTAGGTTCATATAAAGGTTACTAATAAAAATATAATTTTACTCGTTCACTGAACTTTTCATCGAAGGTAAGGATCCGCTTCTGTCCTGGTACCCTTTGGAAAGTTTGGAGGTATGGTCTGCAGAGATTTAAGTGCAGAAATTACTACTGTAGAGCTTAAAAGGGCAAGAATGCCATTTACTAGATTTTGGAAACTGCATGATGTGAAAATTAAAATAGAAGTCTTCATGCACGATGTGTCCGAACGTTCGTTTTGGTCGATAATCAGCCCATGTATGGGCGTTCGGTCGGTGGTCATTGCCCGACCGACCTGGTGGATCTCCAAACGACCGGCCATTTCAGCCGATAAAGGGCCCATACATGGGCCGATTATCGTCCGAAACGAACGACACATCGTGCGTCGCGGGTCGGGCCTGGCGATCGCACATGTGTACAAAACTTACCTGTATCAGGAGAGTCCAGCTGTTTTTTTTTTTTTTTTGCTACACAGGAAGTTATGTGTCTGATAGACATAAAGGAAAAACTTTGCATGTCTCTGTCCATTTCTCTGGGAATGCTGGGAGTGACAGTTTTTCCTCTGTGGGACTATTTGTAATTTAAAGGGCATGTCCACCCCATTTAATAATTTTTGGGGTAGTGTAGGGCTCCCTCCCCCAGCCCCAACCGCTATATTAGTTTTTACAGAAACTCCCCCGATCATTACTTACCTTACCACTTTCCTCTGGCGTACTGTCCCAGCCCTCTGCTTGCATGAAACTGTAAGCAGGGGGCTGGACTGGCAGCCGCGTCCATGATTGGCTGAGAGGCAGCCAATCACGGACGCGGCTTCCGGCTATCCAGAACGCCAGGGGGGAGAGAGGTAAGGTAAGTAGAGTTCGGGGGAGTTTCGGTAAAAACTAATATAGCTTTTGGGGCTGGGGGAGGGAGCCCTATACTACAGCAAAGGCGATTTACACTAGGGGGAGGGAAAGGAAAACGGGTGGGAGAGGGAGGGAAAGGGGGGAGGGGGAAGAGTCTAACAGACTCTCTGCTGGCAGTTTTGAGTAAATGTGTAGTGAAGGACCTAATAAAACTTGCCACTTAATCTGAGAGGGAAGATAGAATTGAGCTCTGCATAGCAGTTGTACTTCAATGTGATATTCTCACTGAGCTACAGTTGTAGAGAAAGACTGACAGTACCAGTATAATCTAAAAGGTGGCGCTGTTGTGTATAAATAAAAAGAAGTTTGGTATTAATAGCACTGCATAGCCCCAAGTACATGATGAAGTTAAAGGAGAAGGAAAGTCCAATAACAAGTTACGTTCAGATGATTCCCCATGTAATTAAAAACATGATCTGCAATATTCTTAACCTAAGAAATGCTTTAAGTTGCCTTGAAATCGATATGTTTGTGGGAGTTACCCTTCTTCCCTAGCTCCTCTCCTTGCGCCATATGGCTCAAACCCCATAGACTTGTATAAGGAATCAGTGTGAGTAGCAAGTTACTGTTGCAGTGAATCAGTGTTTTATAGCATAAGGCTGTGGTGTATCTTCTGTTTAAAAGGGGCTCTTTTTAATTTTATCCTCTGTGGAGGGTTTCTTGTATATACAATATATACTCGAAAAAGTCGAGATTTTCAGGTTTTAAAATTAGCCTGAATACCTAACCTCAGCTTATACTTGGGTCAAGTCCTAATTTAGATCCAAATGCTGCAATTTCGGATAGTAACCAGTAGGTGGTGTTAAAAAATACTTCATCTGCATAGAAAGTTACAGGAGCTGATCTGCCTTTACACTCCTTCCTGCTTCCTGTAGTTTTGCTGCTGGACTCACTCAGCACTGTCACTGCTCATCTGGATGCTGTAAATCTGATGGGTCTTCTCAGTTTGGGGCAAAATGACTGCTAGTTCAATGCAAGTGACAGGTTGAAACTACAACTCTCAAGTGATACTTAACTATTGGGTTTAAAGTGCCCTTTGCTATATGGGGGCCAGAGTGCCCTCTGCTATTTGGGGGTCAGAGTGTCCTTTCTATATGGGGGTCAGAGGGCCCTTTACTATAAGGGGGTCAGGAGAATTTTTAAATGATGGTAAGCTTAATTAAAAGTTTATTGAACCTTGCCACTTCACATGTTTAGAAACTACAATTCCCAGCAACCAAAGCATGCTGGGTGTTGTAGTTTCCAAACTGTAGTTTCCAAACTTCCAAATCTGGAGTGCCAAGGAATTTGGGGTTACAGGATTTGGCTATTACTGTATGGGATTAATGTATGGGAATTCTGCTGTCTATTTAAAGGGCAACTTAATTCACTAAACAATACTAAATCAGAAGGCAGTAGTGGTCATAATTTCTACCCTAGGCATATACTCGAGTAAATCAGTTTTTACAAATTGTTCAGGTAAAAAATAGGTGACTCGAGTATATACGGTATGTATAATTTTATATATAAAGCGCCACTTGGGTACACAGAGCTGTACATGCTTGGCCGGGACAAATGACTGTCTGTTGCGGCAATAGTTGCCACGGCCGACAGTGTGCGTGACCGATCATGCAGTTCCATATTGACCAACGACCCCATCGCCCATTTATCTGAATCGAGCTTGGTCGAGGCCAGGCCACCCCACACCATCAGATATTTCCGGCCGAACCACGGCACTATTGGTCGGTCATCTGGAAATATCTGCTGGTGTGTACCGAGCAGTAGTCAAATAGCAGAATACCCAGAATTGCCTTTTTTCCAATCAAAACCTTGTTGGGCTCTGTTATTTCTCAGTGGGGGGATAATCCGTACCCTAAATTAAACAGTCCTGTATGTTGACCCGCACTTGCTACCTGAATCGACCTGCATCCTCATCCAAAATATAACAGTGACAGCCCACTACTTGTCCCTACCTGCACTCGCAGATCTCCAAATGAAACTGACTCACAACCCATCAAAACATACTGTGGTTTACTTGAACCCGACCTGCATATCAGTTAAAGGGCATGTCCACCCTTATAAAAAATATATGATAATATACCTTCCCTCAGCCCCAACCGCTATAAAATAATTTTAAGAAAGTGCCCCGATCTTTACTTACCTTCCCTCTCTCCTCCGACGCACTGCACGGCCTTCTGCTTGCAAGACACTGCAAGCAGGGGGCGGGACCGGCAGCCGCATCCGTGATTGGCTGAGAGGCAGCCAATCACAGATGCGGCTGCCGGCAGCTCAGAACGCCGGGGGAGTGAGGGAAGGTAAGTAGAGTTCAGGGGACTTTCTTAAAAATCTTTTTCAGCGGTTGGGGCTGGGGAAATGAACCCTACTTTATGGCCAAGGGTTTCTATGCTAGGGATCGCAAAACGGGAGGGAAGGGGAGAATGGCTGCAGTGCGCATGTAGATTTTATTACACTACATGGTGGGGCCAGTAGTCGGGGGGATTATAGTTTTGGGGGTGGACATGCCCTTTAAACGGCAGGTACCCGACCCAATGCATGACTCTAGGTTAGAACATATCCCAATAAAGTAGGATAATCACTCAAATTGCCACCAGATGGCAGCACACAGGTTATATTTTATCCCCAATTAACTTAAAAGGGGTTGTAAAAAAAAAGATAAGGGGTGGTTTGTTAAACTTGTAAAGTAGCCAGTTTTTTCCATTAGAATATTAATATTTTTACGGAGATTGCATAAAGTTTATAGGAACTACCAATGAGGAAAGGGTTTATAATATTACATATAGGAAAGGTGTACATGTATGTGTATCATTTCTCACTTATCTAAATTACCATAAATATATGGATATACAGTATAGAAGTAACATTAGGTACATGAAATAAAATATAAAGGTTATAAATGAACTTACATTGCTGGTACCTCTATTTTAATATGGAAGGTTTAGCCACAACTCTGTCACTGCTAAAACCTCTGAATGTGCTTTCAACTGAAAGGAAGTGTAAGGAAACTCCTGTATTACATCCTATTATGTGCTGTTTAAAAAACATGTGACAGTCTTAGCCAATCAAAAAATGTGCGAGAGATAAACTGTATGTAAGAGATTATCAGGGAGATTCAATAAAAGTCGGTACTAATTTTGCCCCAGCCAATCAGATCTTATTTAACATTTGAAAGCTAACATCTGATTGGTTGGGGCAAAATTAACACCATTTTTAACGATAAGAACTTTAATTGAATCTCCCCGAGTATATCCTCCTGTATGAGGGAAGAGTCCAGCTGCTGTTTGCTAGACAGGAAGGTCTCTGCCTATTGATCTGAGAATGCTGGAAGTGTTTTCCTCCATTATTTAAGCAATGCAATATTAAGAGGATGAGGCTGTGAAGTACCTTTGGTTTTTAAAACGCTCTATTTCATGTAATGCTCTGTAGAGGGTTTTTTCCTCCTTAAAGCCCATCTCACCTTAAGCCTATCCCATAGAAACCATGAAACTTTGTCCTGCCCTGATAAAATATAACAAGATTAAAACATGGCATGGTTCTTTATAGGGGAGGGTGAGTATTGGAGGATGGTTTGCAACTTTCCATTACAAAAAAAGATACAAAGGATCTCTTCCTGACTGATCTACTATTGATTCAAAGTTTGAGGGGGAAGTTGGAATTAAACTCTGCGCAACAGTAGTACTTCACTGTGGTGTTAGGACTGAACTGGAACAATATACAATATTATGATAAATATATCAAAAAAACCATAAACCCTGGATTCAAATATCTTCCTGCATAAATTCATCAGAACGAATCGATAAAAAAATAAATAAAGTGATAGAGTTATACAACAAATTTAAGATATATCATGTCTGCCTCATCCTATATTAATTTAGATGTTAAAGGGTATGTCAAGTGGAAAAAACGTTTTTTGGGGCATTTAGTTTTATTGAAGAACGGAAGGTAAAGGTCTTACCTCCTGTTTTTCAATAAAAAAAGAAAAACACGACGCGTAGTCTGACAGGTCCTGATGGACTCTGTATTCCACATTTCCACGTAATGTTGTGGTACAGGTAATGTCACCTGTCTAGTTTGGATAGACGACCTATGTTGAGTAAGTCTAATTTTAATTATTTGGGTAGTCTTGCCCACATATAAAAGACCACGTGTTGGGCCCTATTTATAAAAGATCGGTATCGTTATCGTAAAATACCAATCGTTATCGTAAAATAACGACCGGGTTTTTACCGATAACGACCGTTATTTACCGATAACGACCGTTATTTACCGATATCGGTAAATAACGGTCGTTATCGGTAAAACCCCGGTCGTTATTTTACGATAACGATCGGTATTTTACGATAACGATAACGATTTTTTATAAATAGGGCCCGTTATGTGAGAACAATTGCTCTGGGAACCAGGAACTCCCCCACTGGGCACGGTGCCTGCCGGTCTTCTCCAGAGAGGATGGGACTTACTTTGTCGACCAAATAAAGGGCCCAAGCCTGAGGTTCATCCTGAAGCAATGAGATACTTGTACCAACCTTAACCTTCTCTTCAGAAAAGCATCTAGGTTTCAAGGTGAAATATAACTGAACCGCACTTCAAAATTGGGCAAATTTGGTCACCTAAAATTCGGCTTGGATGCGTTATCTTGGATTCGGGAACAGGTACTGGTGCAGCAACTCCTTGAACCCCATAACCAAGATTCGTCAAAATGTCAACCTTACTTTCTTAATGGAAGTATCCTTTTTGGGGTTTCCTCTACTGAAACTCGGACTTCTGCAATGAGGAGGGTTAATTCTTCCATGGAACAACTCCCTCCAGAGGGTTCCATAACTATGGCTGTTTCATTGTGTTATGTGAGAACAATCACTCTGGGAACCAGAAACTCCCCCACTGGGCACAGAGTCTAAGTGCCTGCTGGTCTTCTCCAGAGCCCCTGATGGTGGAGATGTTGTTCGGCAGGGCAGACACCAGGTCGTGGTCCGAGAGGGAAGAGTAAAAGTCTCAGTGAGGATAGAAGGCAGAGGAGAGATAGGCAACTCCGGGGATAGGCAGAAGATCAGGGCTGGCAGCACAGGTTTGAGTATGAGAGACAGGCAGATTGTGAGGGCAGGCAGCGGAGGTTCAAATACGGTGGACCAAGGCATGTGTCAAGGCTGACAGAACAGGATCTGTAGTCTCAAGGCAAGCAGAAGTCAGCAACGGGAAATCAGAATGTCAGGCAAAGATTCAGGAGAAATAACAAACACACCAGGAAGCTGAACTAATGAAACAGCACTGATCCTAACTGCTAAGCAGTTTAAATAGACCAGTACCTTCCAGCCTTGTCACTTCCACACCTGATGACGCTGAGTGTGCGCCAACTTTGAAGATTGCTGAAAGTTCGAAGAATGCCGGGTTTTCGATAACTGGCTATGCAACGATCACAGATTTAGAGCTTGTGAGAACCGCTGATTCAGCTATAGCAACCAGATGGGGGCTTGTTTCAGGGGAGGATCATAACACCACATGGACAAATGAGTACATAAACCACATAATTTGAGTCACATGTATAACACCCATGTAGTTTAAAATTCTCCCCTGTTCTTGGGCGCACAAATTATTGTCCCTTAATGACCTTATTTCAACAGATCCCACCCATGCAAGGAAACATACCCTTATTGAGACCCTTCAGCCAAGTACCATCACTTACCTTGGTTGTCTTGATTGCATTCAAGGATACCATAGCTTTAATACTTTTCCCCTTTCTGTATGAAATAAGAGGTGAAATACAAAATTCCTCTATATTATGTAAGGCACCCTGTATCAGTGGCCAGTGCTTGTGGATAATTCCTGCTACCCGCCTAAATGACCAGACAGAATTGGCTCCTTTTCTGTAATAAGTATACTTACCATGATACATCCTGGGATGACAAAAATAGGAGACTTATAGACCTAAGTGTTGGAAATACACTGGCCTTAGTCTTTACGGGGGTAGAAGAATTAATGTTTGCATAGAGTTAAAAGGCCATTAATATAAATATAGATAATAACAGGTTATACCAGAAGATTGCGCAACTGCTGTTTAACTAATCTTAACACATAATATATTAGGAGAATGTACATTTGTTGTTTAACTAATATTAATATATAATGAAACTACAGATATATATTAATCTATCTTCCGATATGAAGGCTAGGTATGAAATAAGAGATGTCCTGTTAATCTTAATATGCAAAGAAGTTACAGGTATATACAGAATCTATTTCTTGATGTGAAGACCATGGTATGGAACAATAGATGCTCTATGACACGGGACTTAGAGAACAACAGTAAGGAGCAGAATTGTGTACTGTGGTTCTATAGAACAGAATTATGTATAACTGGCCCTAATGCAGGGTCATGGAACCTGTCCTAGTACGGAACTGTTGAATATACTGATGAGAAACACATTTGTGGAACCGGAGGAGACTAATAATCACACTAAAGGATAATTAGGTAGAGGACCAATGAAAATCGCAAATGGGGTCCTTTTAAACAACCGGTGTAAGGTGGGTGTCACTATCTGATGAAGCTCTGAGGAGTGAAACGCGTCATAGTGACAAACACCGGAAGGAGGAGGTGCTTAGCACTAGCAAGATCGAAATTCAAAATTGGACTACACACCACCACGAGTCTCCAGCGTTCGTTGCTATACGACATATAAAACTTAATTCGGACCCGACGCAAGTCCCGGATACAAAAAAATTATAGATACTGCAAAGGTATCAAGTGCCCGGGAAGTTACGGAGTCCACAGAATGCGGAGGAAAGATATCTGAAGAGGATTGGTGATGTATACCTATATCTTGTGCTAACTATACCACCTCATGATATTTATGTGTGCACACTAATTTGACTATTATACGGAATCTAAAGATTCATAAGGATTTGCCGTTTTTCTACAAACTCTAGGATCTACAGATTACGCTACACTGTTACTCCGCTTGAATTTGTTACTTATTCTAGTGATTGCTCTCTACATTGTATCTAATGAGCTATTTTTATACAGAGTGTATGTCAGAACTATTTTTATTGGTTTAGATACTTTAGGTATCAGGGAGGAATACTGTTTGTAGCTGGCCAGCTATATATACTATTTATGTGTATTTTATTGATAATAAATTGCCCTTTATGTTTTTAGCTATATTGTTGTGGTATACCCAGGTTGTATTTATTATATTTATTACAAGGAGTTAGGAGCTGGAGTCACTGCCGTGGTTACGACAGCGATCTCGGGCGATCCTTTTCTTCCTTGTTTCTTGCTTGGTTAGGGGACTCCGGGCGCTCCTGTGGTGCTTTCAGTATTGGTGCACTTTTATATACCGCCTAACATAGGGGTTATATGATGTCAAAAACGGCATTGTATTTACTTTGCTGGTACATATATGCCTCTTGTCATCCCCTGTAAGGATTCTTGTCTTGGCCTCCCCAACAACAGATCTAGGGTAACCTCTCATTTCAAACTTCCTACAAATGTAATCAAAGCCAGTAATCTTATCTGGTCTACTTATTATACTTGTTACACATGTTGTAGCTGACTATATGATATACACAGTTTAATAAGGATGAGTTCCATTAAGAATTGCGTGGAACAACAATAAGGGTCCAGCATCACCCCGCCAGAGGATGAACACATCATCGATGTATCTCTACCAGGCCACACAGTGGTCCTGAGAGAGATCACATCAATAGACGCGTCCATCCTCAATCAAAAGGTGATGGCACCGAACAGGTATGGAGTTGACAGTGGCATGTGTATTTGAAAGATCCTGGGGCAAGTAGAGGATGTAATAGGATTGAGGCATGTGTAACATATGAAAGATGTATTTGTTCTAGTCCATTTTCTAAAACAATGGGGGTTAAGAAATAGGTTTCTTAAGGTTCGAATAGGTTCCTGTGGGAACAGGGTTCTGATAACTGTTCCAATGGGAGCAAAAATTCTTTGACCTGATGTCAAAACAATAGTTGAGGTTTGTACCGTGTTAGCCATAAGTAAGAGAAGAAAAGTAGAGCTGTGATACCTTTTATTGGCTAACTAGATTAAAAAAAAAAGAAGCTTTCGGGAGTCCTAAGCCTTCATCAGGTTGGATGTTACAAAAGAAACTGAGAAATCACAAACTTATATACACATTGGGACAGTAAACACCAAACAAATTGAACAGATGACTAGGTACAGATACAGACTCGGGGGGGGAAACAGTAGTGGAGGTGTAAAATGGGCACAAGTAGATAGCTGTAATAATGCGAGAACAGTGACCTTTTGAAATGTATTAAACAGTAAGACAGTGTCCTGGTGAGTGGGTTTAGTCTGGGTGGGGATGTAGAATAAGTTCATATTTTGCCATAAAACTCATGTCTCTATTAAGTCCACAGTTCAGGGAATTAAATTTCTGAATGAATTTGTACTCATCAGAATGGTAATCTTGAGGTCTTTCATACTATGGCCTCTTTTACAAAAGTGCTCAGCCACAGGGGCATCCGTTAATCCATGCAGGATGTTGAATCTATGGGAGTTCATCCGTTTCTGCAGTGTTTGTCCTGTTTCTCCCACATAGAAACCCGTGTTAGGGCACTTCATGCACTTTATTAGATACACCACACTGGCGGAACCACAGGAGAATGATCCTTTAATTTGATGAATTTGTTTACAATGTGGCATATATATTTGGTCTGTTGTATGGATGTGTGCGCAGGTTTCACATCTAGGTTGTTGGCAGGGGGAAGTGCCATTGATTGTTTTTTTGCCCAGGGAGCTATGTACCAGTAGGCATTTCAAATTAGGGGGCTGTCGGTATGCCAGGAGTGGAAGCGCTGGGAATGTTTTTTAATCTGTCATCCCTTTGTAGTGTGGGATGGAGTTCTTTTATGATTTGTCGTAGGATCTCCAGGTGTGGACTGTAAGTGACTACAAGGGGAACACAGTTGCTCTTCTCATACTTACAAAAAGAATCGAATTATTCATGCCCACTTCTTTAGGTTTCCTGTGGCCCTTTGTGACTGGGTATCTCAGCCCCTCTTGAGTAAATAGCCGGTGCCAAATGAATATTTGGCTTGCCAAAATGTTTTACTGACAGCAAAAGGTGCTTAGAAAAACAAAAATTAATAGTAAATGTTATCTTTAAGGTAGTTGTAACATTGTAAAAGCTGAAAATATATATGTTTTGTGTAGAATCCCTAAAACTATTGAATCGCAATTTTAGAATTTTCAAAACTGTTTTCAGATTTTTATTCTAATTTCCAATTTATTGATTTTTTGTCACAAGTTCCTAAAATTTTCTAAAAAGTTTGAGAATTCTGTCGGATTAAAACTGTGTTTAATCACTTATTATTAAGTTAGACATGCACAGCTCGATTCTTAGTGCAAACGACTGATGCTTCCCAAACAAAAGAGGTTGGGTACACATGGGCAGATTTTTCAGGCCAGATCGGACAAAAGGACGATCGGACATGTCGGTAAATTATGGACGATCGTGCAGTTCCCTATGGGACCGCGCGATCGGTTGCACAAACTGTCGGCCACGGCCACTGTTGCTGCGACCAACAGACATTTGTCCCGGTCGGAACAATTAGTCCCTACATGTGTACCCAGCCTAATATCTGCATATATCAGAGCAGTAATGAATATGTTGCAACACAAATAAGCATATTTGTTGCCAAATAGCTGGACTACAGGACCCATCATACCATATCACCTTGTTAAAAGCACAATATTTTGCAACATATGCCTACCTTTTGATATTCCCCTTTTAATAGGTATACTATACCAGTACATTGCACAGAGCTGTGCTGAGATAATTAGGCGGATATATTGTCAGTGATGCATCTATAGGTTAGTAGATACAGTGCAGTGTGTTGATTGCAGTATTTCTAGTCTATCAGGGAGATTCAATAAAAGTTCTTATCGTTTAAAATGGTGCTAATTTTGCCACAACCAATCAGATCTAACAGATGTAACATTTTAAAGCTAATATTTGATTGGTTGGGGCAAAATTAGCACCATTTTAAACAATAAGAACTTTTATTGAATAACCCTGTATATATATTATATACACGCATGACACATCCCTAACCTCAGTTACCGAACAGTAACCTTTTTTAATGATTTTTATTTCTAGGTAACTATAAAACGAGCCTCTGTTGTTTATATAATAAACTTAATAATTCCGGCTTGTTTCTTGGTTTTACTGGATATTGCCAGTATGTTCATACAAATGGGTACAGAGGAAAGACTCGGATTTAAGGTCACTATAGTCCTGGGATTCTCTGTGTTGCTACTGATTCTCAATGACATGGTGCCTAATTCTGACAGTCCACCGGTATTAGGTGAGTAATAGTCTATGTAAATATCAATAAACTTTGCTCCTCCTTCTTCTGGTCTGTCATGTTTTAACTTTCCTAACTACTTTTACATTAAACTTTTCCTGACTGCTGTTGTCTATAAAACAATGGCTCAATAAAATGGCTTTAAATAAATATATACATCAATACAAAAACAATAATAGGCTGATAAACTGGTATATCATCATGCATTCATCCATAACCAATATCGTTTTGTTGAGAAGCTACAGCACATAGTTTTCATTTGCCAGGTTAGTCCTGGACTATTCCTGTATTAAAGATCGTGCTGAAGCCAGGAGGAAGACTGGCAGAATCAGTTTTATTTAGGCTGGTGCTCCTCACAAAAACAATATTGGGTGGTAGTAATTACCCATCCTATATCCCTGTCCCAAGTACCTTTCATTTTTACTGCTTTTTAAGAAAACTTTATACACACATTAGTTCTCCTTTAATAACCAGGTAACCAAAGTAAGTTACAGGATCATTAGTATAAGGGTTGACCCTAAAATACAAGGCCAATGAAGGGGTGGCCCCAAGATGGTTATTTCTATCTATATGTATCCCCCTGATCCTACATACCAGTGGCAGGTCACAATAAGAAAATGAATGCAATAGGTCTAGAATATACCGCTACAATATACAGGCCAAAGAAAGGAGGGAGCAGATTTAAAAATGAAGCTTACGATGTGACTGCTGTGGTGGGAATAAAGCAGTGAGGTGGACATCTACCTCCGGTAGTATCTGCCTTAAGGAACACTGGCCAGGTAAGCACAGTAATCAATGCAATATCAGGGTTTTCAGGGTGGGAAAGGGAAGTATACATTTCTGTGGGAGGGATGGACAATCCTTTTGAATTCTTCTAAAATACATTCAAAAGTATTATATACTTTTTACTAGTAAAGAATAGTTTAGTTATATTGGTAAGTGGTGTAATTGGTAAAAAAAGTGCAGAAGTCGATTTACAGATCTCTCTGCTCAGAAGATATAATTTCAATAGCATAAACCACATACAGTAGTTATATAGCAATGGAGGTTGAATAAAGACATATGTCCATCTAGTCTAACCTTTATACCCTACCCATTAACCCTACCTAACAGTTGATCAAGAGGGAAGGCAAAAAACCCCCAAAACAAAACAAAAAAAACAACAACAGCTTAAAAAGGTGTGGGGTGGGGGGTGGGGATTCCTTCCTGGCTCCAAATGGAAATCGGAAAGGATTGCTGGATCAATCAGAACTATATGTATTAATACCAGTAATTTTCAATATTTTTTAGTTTTAGAAACGTATAAAGCTCTTACAGCTATTCAATGAACTAGCCATTACCACATCTGCTGAAAGTCAGTTTCCCCATTATTAGTGTAAAAAATCCCCTTACCTAAAATATCTGTTGTATTCAATTAGATCAACTGGACTTGAAGATTAGTTCTTGAAGCCGTTTTGCTAGTCATCTGACTGGCTTTCTCAATTCAGAATGACTTGTACAAGAATCTTTGGCAATTATGTACCCTGGAAAATCCCAATTAGCATATCACAGCCAGGTGTTAAGGGTGTGATTGGATAGTGGCTAAGAGGTGTTATAGGAACACCCAGAGTAAGGTGTCAAAACAGCATTGTACATGGCAGACAGTTGGTGTCGAACCCCCTCACCTCTATTTAGGCTTGGTTCCTTTATTTTCACATAAATGGCCTCCTTAACACTTCTATTGAACCAGTCACGTTCCTTTGCCAATATGTTAACATTACAAATCTTCCAAAGGATGTCCTTTATCCTTAAGATGCTGACCCGAGGAATTGGCTCTTCTCTGCTGGGCCATATGTTGATGCAGTTGCTGTTTGTTCTCCCCCACATACAAATCAGAGCATTCTTCACTGCACTGCACTGCGTATATGATGTCGCTTTTCTTGTGTTTCGGTATTGGGTCTTTCGTATGTACCAATTGCTGCCTCAGCGTGTTGTTCGGTTTAAACAGTCAGGGAAAGGTGTTTATTGAAAATCTTCTTAATTTCTCGGAGACCCCTGCTACATATGGGATGGCCATGTTCTTTCTCCTGTCTTTCTTTTCCCTTCACTTTGGTATTCGTGTTATTTCTTCCTTCTACTTCTTGACAAAGCCCAGTCTGGGTATCCACAAGTTTTAAGGGCTCCTCTGAGATGTTTCATTTCTTAGCCTTCGCCTCTGTGCTAGTGGGAATGTTCTCATCTGTGTTTGCAGGGTTCTGATGGCACCCAGCTTGATCTAAAGGGTGGTGGAGTCAAACATCAAATACTGACTGTGTGTGTTGGTTTTCTGTAAACCTCTACTTCCAGTTTACCATTTTCCATAACTTCTACCAAGCAGTCCAAGAAAGCCAGTTTGTTAATTTGTACCTCTTCCCTTGTAAATTTGATGTTTTGGTCTATCGCATTAATGTGTTCTGTGAAAGATTGTACTTCCTTCTGGTGGATTTTAACTAACTGTCTGCCATGTACAATGCTGTTTTGACACCTTACTCTGGGTGTTCCTATAACACCTCTTAGCCACTATCCAATCACGCCCTTAACGCTGTGATATGCTAATTGGGATTTTCCGGGGTACATAATTGCCACAGATTCTTGTACAAGTCATTCTGAATTGAGAAAGCCAGTGGATGACTAGGGAAACGTCTTCAAGAACTTAACTTGGTCCAGTTGATCTAATTGAATACAACAGATATACCGTGACCTGGATAAATGAGAACCTTCACAAGCTTGCCTAAAATAATGATGAAGCTCCATTTCTTTTAAGTCCTCTCAAATAACCTATAGGGTAAACAATGCACCAGAGAGATTATTATATGGCTCATTAATATATTAATATACTTGTACAAAGTGATCATATACCCGTGCACTTCTCAGATGTAAACAGTCCTAACTTTACCTCATTTATATAGTTTCCCTTCTCTGAACTCCTTTTCCAAGATATCCTTTTTTTTTTTTATGGGATTCCATAAAAAAAAGTTTGTCCCTTGAATCTATTCCTCTCTTTATACAAAACAACAGGGCATATTTATAAAAGTGTACTTACATCTCCATGGCTAATATTGTCTTCTGTATAATCCCATTTATAATGCTAGTTGTTTTTGCAGGGGAAAGTACTGCTTTGGTGATGTGGTAGTATCTTCTCTTTTCACTGTGATACAGGACTGAACACAAGTCCTGTATCGTGGCGAAAAGAAAAAATGGCTGCTAGCATGGCTCGCTATGCATGGTGGGGTGTGAGGGACTGCACTGACAATTGTCAATGCCTTTGTGGCACTGACAAGTGCCTTTGGGGGGGGGGTTAAGAGTCCCGCAGCTCGAAACCAGGATACCCATTGGCTCACAAAAGAGCAATTGTGGCTCCTATAAGGGCCCTTAACTGTGCCCTTGCAGCCCTCAAAAGGGCCATTGTGGAGTCCTGCCACTTAAAACCAGTGCCCCTTGTAATAAGAGCCTTCAGGAAAAGGGGGTCCCACAGCTCGACCATCCTAAAAAGGACCTTTCCAGGTCTCCGCCATCTCTCAGCAGCCTTTCGCATCCCACCATGCATAGCTTGCCACACTTATCCATTTTCACTACCTCAGATAGGAGATGAAGATCTGAAATGGCCGAACTTAGTCCAACAATATCCTTACTAATTTCTAATTCTGTATCCATGTATTTTCAAACTCCTGTAAACTGTAGGTTTTAAAACTATTTCTAAAATTTTGTATGGAAAGGCATCATTGTTCATTCTTATTTTATTACCCAAAGTCCAAAAATTATAAATTATTTGAATTGTTACAGATAAAAATTGTTGTTCGAAACCAACATGAAAATTAAATTAAATAATTCTGAAGTAAGAAAGCCAGTCAGATGACTAGCAAAACGTCCAGTTAATCTAACCGAATACCACAAATCTTCCATGTCCTGGAAGAATGAGAACCTTCACAAGCATATCACTAAAGAAATAGTGATAAGCAGCCAACCCCCACTCTGTACAGATCTTTTAAATATGTTAGACAGAATATTTTTTTTAAATATCCACCTACACACAGTCCTGAGCAAAACATAGGGAGAACACTCCGTAGTACACATTTCCTTTAGCCACAGAGGACTCCATATACTTTTAATAAAGGGAAACGACCGCTGCAAATTTTTGGGCAGTTCCAAATGATTCCTGATCAGCAAAATATTAAATAATTTGAATTGGATGATGTCACCAACAACATCACCAAAAAAGATTGGTGCTTTTAAACTATTCATTACTACCCTTTACATGAGGAATCAATTAAATACTGTAGTACAATTCCTGAGTAATATTTTGCAAAGCTGCCTTACTACAGCAACAAATGCACTATTTAATTACCGTATATACTCGAGTATAAGTCGATCCGAGTATAAGTCGAGGTACCTATTTTTACCTGAAAAATTTGTAAAAACTGATTGACTCGAGTATAAGTCGAGGGTAGAAATTATCACTACTACTGCCTTCTGATTCTGTGTTGTTTTTAGGCTTTAGTTGCCCTTTAAATGGACAGCAGGATTCCCATACATGAATCCCATACCACTTCCCACCTTATTGTTTTTTTAGCGTTATTATTGGTGTGGTTATATCCTCAGGTTGGGTATTTTTTATTATTATTTTTATTACATAGGTAGTTAGTGAGCTGGAGTCATATTTGCGCGGGTTTTACGATCATCTTTGATCTAGGTTTGCGATTCCTTTGGGTGTTCTTTCCTGGGTGTTTCTGTTGTGGCTTGTGGTTATGGTGTGGACTCGTGGTAGCTCTCTGTTGGTGATTTGTCAGTGGATTTTGGGTTGCAGCTAGTTTTTTTTTAGTTTTAGATCCGCTCGAATTTCTATTAGGGGTTATAGTGATGTTTTTCTAAAATTATACTGTGTAATTTGTATTTACTTTTGCTGGTAGCTTAGAGATTTGCTTGCTCGGTGTCATTTCTGCCCTGGTGAAGGTATTTTTTGTGGTTCTGTTGGCCTCCGCCAAACAAGACAGATCTCGGGTTAGAAGTGAGCCGTCTCAGTGTCGTATAGACTTTTCTTACAATTTTATGTGTTAAGTTTTCATAACGCCTAGTTAATCGTTGATACTGGTTTTCTATTCCTATTTTTTATACTGTTACACTATGTTGGTAGTGTGACTATAGATATATCACAGTTAGATAAGTATGAGTTCCATTAGAATTGCGTGGACACAATAAGGGTCCAGCATCACCCCGCCAGAGGATGAAATCACTCATCGATGTATCTTTACCAGGCCACACAAATAAACTTTTCCCACTTGAGCATTATCTTCGCCCCCCCCTTGATGCTTTTGCGCAACATCCTTAACCCTGCGTCCACTCACTCACCCCAATCCCACACCACTCCACCCGGTTTCGATGGCATTTCGCCCGAACAGCGTCACTGGGAGTTGACAGTGGCATGTGATTTCAGAAAGATCCTGGGGCAAGTAGAGGATCCCCCCCCGTCCAATTTCCTAGGATTTTGATGGCCATTTTGGCCTGTACACCATATTTTGAAAGATTTGTTACTCAGCATACTCTACGTACCATTTCATGTATAAACTACCATGCGGGCCGTTACGACCCACCTGAGTTCTCTAACAGCGTTCGATGACTAATGGTGTCTCTGCTGGGACTAATATACAGTGTGTCTCCCCCGTTATGGATCTTCCGCTTTCACCACATCTGCGCGCCCCACACTATACATTCACCTCTTGCTACTCCTGTGGTTGTCACTAAACACACAACGACGCCTTGGTAAGCGAATTTGTCCCGTTCACATTCCTTCCTCCCTTAGCCACTAAGCTCTATCACCGCTCAAGAATATTAGCCACGCAGCTGTGCTGTCACACCCTTGTTGTACACTCTGCGCCTTCAACTCCACGATATCCAAACATATTTACACAGAAGCCTTTAGGGGCAGTCCATACAGCCTCATCACTCATATTGCGTCGGAGGTACAAATCGAACCTCGCAGATTAATCCACACCATATATCCCATCTACCACTCAAACCTATTCGCGCCGCGACACAGTAACCACCTCAATACAAACAAATCGAAACCAGTAGTGAACGTAGGTCAGGGGATTCTGCATTGTAGTTTAGGTAGAGTTGACTAGTGGCGCCAGGTGGTTGTTAGGATTTAATAATGTTGAAAAGTTTCTAGTAGTGGAGGTTTTTTTGTATGTGTTTCCATTAGTAACCCTTTCTTCGTCTTTGTTTGTTTCCGTTTGCTGGCCCCTTTTTCCCTGTGCCCTTTTTCCCCCACTTGTGGAGGTGCTCGTTTTTTGTGTAAATTTGTTAATGTGTTTATGTGTTTTATTTTAAAAGTAAAAGAATGTTAGTCGCTGGAGGTTTGTTTTTGTAGTTGTTAAATTTTTTTTTTTTGTAATTGTTTGTTGTTGTTAAGAAAGGTGGGGGGAGGGGAAAGGAGGAAACAGTTTATTGGGGGCGGACGGGAAACTGGGAGGTTGTAAATGGGCACAAGTAGATAGCTGTAATAATGCAGAGAACAGTGTCCTTTGAAATGTATTAAACAGTAAGACAGTGTCCTGGTGAGTGGGTTTAGTCTGGGTGGGGATGTAGAATAAGTTCATATTTTGCCATAAAATCATGTTCTATTAAGTCCACAGTTCAGGGAATTAAATTTCTGAATGAATTTGTACTCATCAGAATGGTAATCTGAGGTCTTTCATACTATGGCCTCTTTCAAAAGTGTCAGCCACAGGGGCATCCTTAATCCATGCAGGATGTTGAATCTATGGAGTTCATCCGTTTCTGCAGTGTTGTCCGTTTCTCCCACATAGAAAACCCGTGTTAGGGCACTTCATGCACTTTATAGATACACCACACGCGGAACCACAGGAGAAGATCCTTTAATTTGATGAATTTGTTTACAATGTGGCATATATATTTGGTCTGTTGTATGGATGTGTGCGCAGGTTTCACATCTAGGTTGTTGGCAGGGGGAAGTGCCATTGATTGTTTTTTGCCCAGGGAGCTATGTACCAGTAGGCATTTCAAATTAGGGGGCTGTCGGTATGCAGGAGTGAAGCGGAGCCTGAGTTTTTTAATGTCATCCCTTTGTAGTGTGGGATGGGAGTTCTTTTATGATTTGTCGTAGGATCTCCAGGTGTGGACTGTAAGTGACTACAAGGGAACACAGTTGCTCTTCTCATACTTACAAAAAGAATCGAATTATTCATGCCCATTCTTTAGGTTTCCTGTGGGCCCTTTGTGACTGGGTATCTCAGCCCCTCTTGAGTAAATAGCCGGTGCCAATGAATATTGGCTTGCCAAAAGTGTTTACTGACAGCAAAAGGTGCTTAGAAAAACAAAAATTAATAGTAAATGTTATCTTTAAGGTAGTTGTAACATTGTAAAAGCTGAAAATATATATGTTTTGTGTAGAATCCTAAAACTATTGAATCGCAATTTTAGAATTTTCAAAACTGTTTTTCAGATTTATTCTAATTTCCAATTTATTGATTTTTTGTCACAAGTTCCTAAATTTTCTAAAAAGTTTGAGAATTCTGTCGGATTAAAACTGGTTTAATCACTATTATTAAGTTAGACATGCACAGCTCGATTCTTAGTGCAAACGACTGATGCTTCCCAAACAAAAGGGTTGGGTACACATGGGCAGATTTTTCAGGCCAGATCGGACAAAAGGACGATCGGACATGTCGGTAAATTATGGACGGCGTGCAGTTCCCTATGGGACCGGCGCGATCGGTTGCACAAACTGTCGGCCACGGCCACTGTTGCTGCGACCAACAGACATTTGTCCCGGTCGGAACAATTAGTCCCTACATGTGTACCCAGCCTAATATCTGCATATATCAGAGCAGTAATGAATATGTTGCAACACAAATAAGCAATTTGTTTGCCAAATAGCTGGACTACAGGACCATCATACCATATCACCTTGTAAAAGCACAATATTTTGCAACATATGCCTACCTTTTGATATTCCCCTTTAATAGGTATACTATACCAGTACATTGCACAGAGTGTGCTGAGATAATAGGCGGATATATTGTCAGTGATGCATCTATAGGTTAGTAGATACAGTGCAGTGTGTTGATTGCAGTATTTCTAGTCATCAGGGAGATTCAATAAAGTTCCTATCGTTTAAAATGGTGCTAATTTTGCCACAACCAATCAGATCTAACAGATGTAACATTTTAAAGCTAATATTTGATTGGTTGGGGCAAAATTAGCACCATTTTAAACAATAAGAACTTTTATTGAATAACCCTGTATATATATTATATACACGCATGACACATCCCTAACCTCAGTTACCGAACAGTAACCTTTTTTAATGATTTTTATTCTAGGTAACTATAAAACGAGCCTCTGTTGTTATATAATAAAACTTAATAATTCCGGCTTTGTTCTTGGTTTTACTGGATATTGCCAGTAGTTCATACAAATGGGTACAGAGGAAAGACTCGGATTTAAGGTCACTATAGTCCTGGATCGTGTTGCTACTGATTCTCAATGACATGGTGCCTAATTCTGACAGTCCACCGGTATTAGTGAGTAATAGTCTATGTAAATATCAATAAACTTTGCTCCTCCTTCTCTGGTCTGTCATGTTTAACTTTCCTAACTACTTTTACATTAAACTTTCCTGACTGCTGTTGTCTATAAACAATGGCTCAATAAAATGGCTTATAAATATACATCAATACAAAAACAATAATAGGCTGATAAACTGGTATATCATCATGCATTCAATACCAATATCGTTTTGTTGAGAAGCTACAGCACATAGTTTTCATTTGCCAGTTAGTCTGGACTATTCCTGTATTAAAGATCGTGCTGAAGCCAGGAGGAAGACTGGCAGAATCAGTTTTATTTAGGCTGGTGCTCCTCACAAAAACAATTTGGGTGGTAGTAATTACCCTCCTATATCCCTGTCCCAAGTACCTTTCATTTTATACTGCTTTTTAGAAAAACTTTATACACACATTAGTTCTCCTTTAAAACCAGGTAACCAAAGTAAGTTACAGGATCATTAGTATAAGGGTTGACCCTAAATACAAGGCCAATGAGGGGTGGCCCCAAGATGGTTATTCTATCTATATGATCCCCCTGATCCTACATCCAGTGGCAGTCACAATAAGAAAATGAATGCAATAGGTCTAGAATATACCGCTACAATATACAGGCCAAAGAAAGGAGGGAGCAGATTAAAAATGAAGCTTACGATGTGACTGCTGTGGTGGGATAAAGCAGTGAGGTGGACATCTACCTCCCGGTAGTATCTGCCTTAAGGAACACTGGCCAGGTAAGCACAGTAATCAATGCAATATCGGGTTTTCAGGGTGGGAAAGGGAAGTATACATTTCTGTGGGAGGGATGGACAATCCTTTGAATTCTTCTAAAATACATTCAAAAGTATTATATACTTTTACTAGTAAAGAATAGTTTAGTTATATTGGTAAGTGGTGTAATTGGTAAAAAAGTGCAGAAGTCGATTTACAGATCTCTCTGCTAAGAAGATATAATTTCAATAGCATAAACCACATACAGTAGTTATATAGCATGGATGTTGAATAAAGACATATGTCCATCTAGTCTAACCTTTATACCCTACCATTAACCCTACCTAACAGTTGATCAAGAGGGAAGGAAAAAACCCCCAAAACAAAACAAAAAAAACAACAACAGCTAAAAAGGTGTGGGGTGGGGGTGGGATTCCTTCCTGGCTCCAAATGGAAATCGGAAAGGATTGCTGGATCAATCAGAACTATATGTATTAATACCAGTAATTTTCAATATTTTTTAGTTTTAGAAAGTATAAAGCTCTTACAGCTATTCAATGAACTAGCCATTACCACATCTGCTGAAAGTCAGTTTCCCCATTATTAGTGTAAAAATCCCCTTACCTAAAATCTGTTGTATTCAATTAGATCAACTGGACTTGAAGATTAGTTCTTGAAGCCGTTTGCTAGTCTCTGACTGGCTTTCTCAATTCAGATGACTTGTACAAGAATCTTTGGCAATTATACCCTGAAAATCCCAATTAGCATATCACAGCCAGGTGTAGGAGTGTGATTGGATAGTGGCTAAGAGGTGTTATAGGAACACCCAGAGTAAGGTGTCAAAACAGCATTGTACATGGCAGACAGTTGGTGTCGAACCCCTACCTCTATTTAGGCTGGTTCCTTTATTTTCACATAAATGGCCTCCTTAACACTTCATGAACCAGTCACGTTCCTTTGCCAATATGTTAACATTACAATCTTCAAAGGTATGTCCTTATCTTAAGATGACCCAGGAATTGGCTCTTCTCTGCTGGGCCATATGTTGATGCAGTTGCTGTTTGTTCTCCCCCACATACAAATCAGAGCATTCTCACTGCACTGCACTGCGTATATGATGTCGCTTTTCTTGTGTTTCGGTATTGGGTCTTTCGTATGTACCATTGCTGCCTCAGCGTGTTGTTCGGTTTAAAGCAGTCAGGGAAACGGTTTATTGAAAATTCTTCTTAATTTCTCGAGACCCCGCTACATATGGGATGGCCATGTTCTTTCTCGTCTTTCTTTTCCCTTCACTGTTGGTATTCGTGTTATTTTCTTTCTTCTACTTCTTTTGACAAAGGCCCAGTCTGGGTATCCACAAGTTTTAGGGCTCCTCTGAGATGTTTCATTCTTTAGCCTTCGCCTCTGTGCTAGTGGAATGTTCTCAGCTCTGTGTTGCAGGGTTCTGATGGCCCAGCTTGTGATCTAAAGGTGGTGGAGTCAAACATCAAATACTGATCTGTGTGTGTTGGTTTTCTGTAAACCTCTACTTCCAGTTTACCATTTTCCATAACTTCTACAAGCAGTCAAGAAAGCCAGTTTGTTAATTTGTACCTCTTCCCTGTAAATTTGATGTTTGGTCTATCGCATTAATGTGTTCGTGAAAGTTGTACTTCTTCTGGTGGATTTTTAACTACTGTCTGCCATGTACAATGCTGTTTTGACACCTTACTCTGGGTGTCCTATAACACCTCTTAGCCACTATCCAATCACGCCCTAACGCTGTGATATGCTAATTGGGATTTTCCGGGGTACATATTGCCACAGATTCTGTACAGTCATTCTGAAGAGAAAGCCAGGGAGAAGGAAACGCCAGAAACTAACTGTCCAAAAAAACACGAGAACGATACACCACCGAAGCGTACGATTGCGAGTTAAGAAGTGGTTACAGACGTGGTAATAGAAATTATAGACTATGTTATCAGTATTGTACTGCATACATATGACCAATGTATGCCTAAAATAATGATGAAGCTCCATTCTTTTAAGTCCTCTCAAAAACCTATAGGGTAAACAATGCACCAGAGAGATTATATATGGCTCATTAATATATTAATATACTTGTACAAAGTGATCATATACCCGTGACTTCTCAGATGTAAACAGTCCTAACTTTACCTCATTTATAAGTTTCCCTTCTCTGAACTCCTTTTCCAAGAATCCTTTTTTTTTTTATGGGATTCCATAAAAAAAAGTTGTCCTTGAATCTATTCCTCTCTTTATACAAAACAACAGGGCATATTTATAAAAGTGTACTTACATCTCCATGGCTAATATTGTCTTCTGTATAATCCCATTTATAATGCTAGTTGTTTTTGCAGGGGAAAGTACTGTTGGTGATGTGGTAGTATCTTCTCTTTTCACTGTGATACAGGACTGAACACAAGTCCTGTATCGTGGCGAAAAGAAAAAATGGCTGCTAGCATGGCTCGCTATGCATGGTGGGGTGTGAGGGACTGCAATGACAATTGTCAATGCCTTTGTGGCACTGACAAGTGCCTTTGGGGGGGGGTAAGAGTCCCGCAGCTCGAAACCAGGATATCCCATTGGCTCACAAAAGAGCAATTGTGGCTCCATAAGGGCCCTACTGTGCCTTGCAGCCCTCAAAAGGGCCATTGTGGAGTCCTGCACATTAAAACCAGTGCCCCTTGTAATAAGAGCCTTCAGGAAAAGGGGGTCCCACAGCTCGACCATCCTAAAAAGGACCTTTCCAGGTCTCCGCCATCTCTCTCAGCGCTTTCGCATCCACCATGCATAGCTTGCCACACTTATCCATTTCACTACCTCAGATAGGAGATGAAGATCTGAAATGCCGAACTTAGTCCAACAATATCCTTAACTAATTTCTATCTGTATCCATGTATTTTCAAACTCCTGTAAACTGTAGGTTTTAAAACTATTTCTAAATTTTGTATGGAAAGGCATCATGTTCATTCTTATTTTATTACCCAAAGTCCAAAAATTATAAATTATTTGAATTGTTACAGATAAAAATGTTGTTCGAAACCAACATGAAAATTAAATAATAATTCTGAAGTAAGAAAGCCAGTCAGATGACTAGCAAAACGTCCAGTTAATCTAACCGAATACCACAAATATTCCATGTCCTGGAAGAATGAGAACCTTCACAAGCATCACTAAAGAAATAGTGATAAGCAGCCACCCCCACTCTGTACAGATCTTTTTAAATAGTTAGCAGAATATTTTTTTAAATATCCACCTACACAGTCCTGAGCAAAACATAGGGAGAAACACTCCGTAGTACACATTTCCTTTAGCCACAGAGGACTCCATAACTTTTAATAAAGGAAACGACCGCTGCAAATTTTTGGGCAGTTCCAAATGATCCTGATCAGCAAAATATAAATAATTTGAATTGGATGATGTCACCAAAAAAACACCAAAAAAGATTGGTGCTTTTAAACTATTCATTACTACCCTTTACATGAGGAATCAATTAAATACTGTAGTACAATTCCTGAGTAATATTTTGCAAAGCGCTTACTACAGCAAAATGCACTATTTAATTACCGTATATACTCGAGTATAAGTCGATCCGAGTATAAGTCGAGGTACCTATTTTTTACCTGAAAAATTTGTAAAAAAATGATTGACTCGAGTATAAGTCGAGGGTAGAAATATCACTACTACTGCCTTCTGATTCTGTGTTGTTTTAGGCTTTAGTTGCCCTTAAATGGACAGCAGGATTCCCATACATGAATCCCATACAGACAGTAATAGCCAATCCAGTACCAGTAACCTCCAATTCCTTGGTACTCCAGATATTTGGAAACTACAACCCCAGCATGCTTTGTTGCTGGGAGTTTCAGTTCTAAACATGTGGAGTGGCAAGGTTCAGTAAACTTTTAATTAAACATACCATCATTTACAATTCTCCTGACCCCCATATAGAAAGGGCCCTCTGACCCCATATAGTAAAGGGAACTCTTACCCCCATATAGTAAAGGGAACTCTGACCCCCATATAGTAAAGGAAACTCTGACCCATATAGTACAGGACTCTTTGACCCCATATAGTTAAAAATGTCACCTGAGAGTTGTAGTTTCAAGCTGTCATTTGCACTGTATAGCAGCTGTTTTTTGCCCCAAACTGAAGAAACCCATCAGATTTACAGCATACAGATGAGCAGTGACAGTGCTGAGTGAGTCCAGCAGCCAGACTACAGGAAGCAGGAAGTGTAAAGGCAGATCAGCTCCTGTTACTTTCTATGCAGGTTAACACAGCGCCACCTACTGGTTACTATCTGCAATTGCAGAATTCGATCTAAATTTCGACTTGACCGAGGATAAGTCGAGGTTAGGTTTTCAGGCTAATTTTAAAGCCTGAAAAAATTCGACTTATACTCGAGTATATACGGTACGCAAATATCTGTTTACACACTCTCCAGAGGTTTGAAAAGTAGTGCAATAAGCACAGTGTAAAGGTATCATTGCTGA
Organism: Hymenochirus boettgeri; assembly: GCA_019447015.1. Classification (NCBI taxonomy): domain Eukaryota; kingdom Metazoa; phylum Chordata; class Amphibia; order Anura; family Pipidae; genus Hymenochirus; species Hymenochirus boettgeri. The sequence goes on along the minus strand of CM033472.1, from coordinate 86,835,354 downwards.
TTAAAAGTAATTCACTCTAGTTATGTGCCACACATACCACCCTGATCTTCATATGCGCAGAGAAATTGAAAGGACTTGTGCACAGTCAATGTTTCGGCACCTAACCCACTAACAGCATAAGGAACAAAGGAAATATGCTGTCTCAAACTTAAGGGATATCCTTACAGATCTTTTCCACATCAGGATTCATTAAAGGGCAACTGTGGTCTCCAAACAAGTTAGGGTTTAATGAAAGTCTGCAGTATTTTCTTATAATGAGCCTAGATCACATCTCTGGCTTCACCCTGTGAGAAATTATATCGAGGTGATGTTCAAACTTCCTGCTTCAGTAGGTGGAGTGGCATCACCTTACCCTGCTAGCCCCTCTGCCCCGGGGAGAAGCATGCTCAGTAAGACTAACAGGGAGATTCAATAAAAGTTCTTATCGTTAAAAATGGTGCTAATTTTGCCCCAACCAATCAGATATTATTTAACATTCGAAAGCTAACATCCGATTGGTTGGGACAAAGTAGCAGTATTTTTAACTATAAGAGCTTTTCTTAAATAACCTTGTTTTCTGGGGAAATCAGGAACTACCTGGGTAAAAAATTGACAGTACAAAGGGAGCCTATTAATGCAGACAGGCTGGTCACAGTTTGAAGAATTGGAGACCACAGTTACCCTTTTAATGTTGCAAACTGGGTTTCGGGCCTAGGCCCTCCTATTTGGCAGTTTAGCCACTATCTCAAAGGTGCTCCCTTCTCAGGTTCTCTACATGGACCAAACTGCTATAGCACAAGCAAACAAAGTTCATGAGAGGGGCACTTTACGTGAATACAAGCTTTCTTTAGATCACATCAACACAACGTTCAGGGACACACTGTCCCTGATGAAAGGGACAGTGGTGTCCCTGAAACGTGTGTTGATGTGATCTAATAAAGAAGCTTGTATTCATGTAACAGTGCCTCTCATGAACTTTGTTTGCTTACCCTTTAAATGTTTCAGTAAATTAAATGTTTTCACTGCCACTTGTCCAATGATTGACACAATATGAATTATAAAATGATAATTTCTATTGAACCCTACAATCCCCATGTCTTACCCTTGTTCTTTTGGCTTCCTTGCCAACTCTCCAAGTGTAGATCATTTTATGTCCTTGTATTTTTTAATTATCAGTTCCACCTAATTTCTTTTTTACCGGCTTTGTGTTACCACATGAACTTTGTATATTATCTTTTCTCAGTTGATTTTTCAGATTTTTGCTGAATTTTAAAATTTTTGTTTCTTTATCATACTAATTTAGTGTGTTTTTTGGCATAGGTATATTCTGTACCATCTCATGGGCTGTAATGGTAATCAGTATAATTGGCTCAATTATAACTAATTACATGTTAACATTATCATCCACCCAACCAAATGTTCCACAGTGGATAAAAATTTGGATCCTAAAACGTTTAGCACGGGGTTGTTCTTTAAGATACCCTGCAACATCAGCATCTTGTGGTTCATGTAGATACAGGTGAGTAGAAAGAGAAGGGGTGCTGAGGGTGACAAAATTCATGGCCTTCTGCTTACACATTTTTTCTGTCTGGTTCTTTAGATAAAGATCTTAAGGAAAGAGATGATAAACTAGACATAGAGCGTCGAGAAAGCAAAATGGTTCAGTGAAAGTCACGTGGAAGTGAAGTTATAAAAAGGTTATGTTTGAGGTTCTGGAGATACACAGAGGTTGAATCTGTCTAAAATGGAGGAGAAAGCCAAGTCAGAATGGTACTTAGCAGCTCTATGTGGACAGGCTGGTCCTTTCAGTGACCTTGTATTGTTTTGTTATGTTATTCTTGTTATTATGTCTGGGCAAAATAAAATATTTATAAAATATAATGTTTCCATATACTTGGCGTCATAAGAAACATGATAATATGAACCACTCATTGTTCCTATTGGGTGAAAAAGAAACCTTAAAGGGCATGTCCACCCCCAAAACTATAATCCCCCCAACTACTGGCCCCACCATGTAGTGTAGTTAATCCTTACTCACATCCCAGCTCCACAAGGTTCTCCTGTAGACCCCCCCAAAGTCCCAAAACTAACCACCAGGAGGAAGCAGGGCTCTGCCTGCTATCTTGCCTCCGGTAGATATTTGCCATGCGCACTGCAGTCCTCCCCCCCTCTCCCCCTCCCTCTCACTCCGTTCTACTATCCCTCCCCTAGCGTCAATCCCCTTAATATGCTGCTCCCCCATGTCCCCAGCCCCAACCGCATATTTTTTTTTTCAAAAAGCTCCCCAAACTCTTACTTACCTCTCCGCTTTCCTCCGCTGCACTGAATGACCGGCAGCCGCGTCCGTGATTGGCTGCCGCTCAGCCAATCACAGACGCGACTGCCGGTCCCGCCCCTCTGCTTGCATTCTCGCAAGCAGAGGGCCGGCAGTGCGCCGGAGGAACGAGGGGAGGTAAGTAAGAGTTTGGGGGGCTTTCGGGAAAAAAAAATTATGCGGTTGGGGCTGGGGGACCAGGGGGAACAGCATGTTAAAAGTGAGTTATAAGGGTGGACATACCCTTTAAATATCATGCAATAATTATGTATGTTGCTGTATTATCTACTAATCTATTACATAATGCTCACAAGTAGAGATGGCCGAAACATCAGTTTCATTCAGTTTTCGGATTCCCGGATTATGAAGAATGAGCACATATTAGGATTTATTAATTAACAACATGCTTGTATTTCTAAGTAACATAATGGGTCTGAAAGCTGATGTCATCTTTCCCTGTCTGCACCATCCCTTCCATTCTTATTGAAATGGCTTCATGGGAAATTATTCTGCTTGTGTGCCAGTTTCCAAAGCAGACAACAGGAGAGATATACCATGTGCAGAGCTAGATTATGTTATTTTACCAGTCCTGTCTGCAATGATCTTGATAAAGTTTTATGTTTAGCAATTATTCTGCTTTTAATTGACCAACAAATTTGAATATCTAGTGCTCATCCATTAAAGGGCATTTCCACCCCCAAAACTAAAATTAAACCCACTACTGGCCCCAATGTGTAGTTTAAAAAAATCCTTACCTTACATCTCTGCTCCTTGTGGTTCTCCTGCAGTGTCTGTGCAAAGTCCAGGAAACAAGAGTAGGAATTGTCTTCCTGTCGAAAAGTGTCTGTCTCCTCGAGGGATGGCGACATGCGCAGGGCAGCCCTTCCCCCCTCCCTCCCCTCTATGGCTGCCCTTCCACCTTCCTTAAAAAACTTTTAATATCTTGTAGGCCACCCCCAACCACTGAGTTACATTTACAAAAAAAAGAAAAAAATCAGAGACATACTTACAGACCTTCTCTCCTGCCACAGTCTTTAAAGGCGTTAGCCGCATCTGTGATTCACAGCCACTGTTTGCAAGTTCCCACAAGCAGGGAGCTGGGGAAGACAGCCGCGGGAGTGAGGGGGCTGTAAGTATGTCTCTGGTTCTAGAAATGCAACTCAGCAATTGGGGCGGGCAGGGGTGGCCTACAAGATATTAACAGATTTATTTAAGGTGGACATGCCCTTTAAGATAAAGGTGAGACAAACAGATTGAAAGCTAGGCTTTACAGGGACATTATGTAAAATGTTATCATAAATCACGTGAAACTCTTAGGCTGGGTACTCACCATGTGTATCCAGCCTTATGGATGGAGATATATGTCAGGCAGCTATTTAGCTTAAGGTGAGGGGGGCCAAAAGCCAAAAGGAGCAAAGAGCCCTTCACAGAACATAAAAATGGAACAAAGCCTTCTTATAACAGAAGGTATCTTGCAGTCTCATGCTATATGAATGGCACTGGCCACAAAATCTAAGAAACAATGTGACTTATTATCACTACCAGGTTTCCCAGAGTATGGGGTGGAAATATGCAACGTTTATCCCTTATGCAATAAGGCTAAACAATGTGTCAAGAATTGCTGGCTTATTAACATGCAAACTAATATATACAATTATAAAAAAAACACCAATGTGTAACAATTACAAGTTACTACTTAATGGAGTCATAACAAGGTAGAAGGACCAGCACTACCCATTGATAAAGTGCTACATATGGCAAAATGCATAGAAATGTTACACATCATTTAGGTAAGAATACATCAAAGGGTATATTAAAACTATATCAAAACTATAAATACCTTTCTCAATTAATGAGGGGACCCGGAGGGGCAAGCTACTAGAAGCTAGCAAATGAGAGTTGCTCATTAAGCCCACATGGGGATAAGGTATCCAATTTCCTTATCCTCCGGGCTTCTCTACAATCTACTCCCATCCTACTGTGTACCACTTCTATAGCCATCCACCTTAAGTTGTTTACAATTGACGTTGTGCTTGTGGTGGCCCTTAGTGAAAAAAACAACAATAGGGACTTATATTTCCAGTTCCTCCAAATAAAAAGGAAAGTGTGTTTCTGTCCGATGTTCTATCATTGGAATAAAAAAATCCCTTCAAGTTTCAGAATTAAAAATCCCCCCACGATTGGCCACTATGTCAAGGAGTTCTGCATGAAGTGGTGTTGTATTCTTAATAAATGTATAAAATAACTAGACCTTCTGGTACTAGCAATTGACCAAGTGGGTAAGGAACTGAAGACCGTACATTCCGATATCCTAAATCTGGAGGCCAAATATACCAACTCGCAAAGTGTGGATACTATGTGCAACTGGATCGAGAAATTATGGCATTTACAAAGAAGAAGGTATTCAAGGTTGAGTCAGATTACCATGAGAGAAGGGTAAATTAATGGCTATTTGGGAAGTCAAATCAAAAAGCAATACAGAATCCCCCCCATAGAATGTGATCAGTCCTAATAGTGAGGCACACAGAGGGAAAAAATTGGGGTAGGTAAAAAAGTAACTGTTACTAAATATGCATTAAAAATCAATCACACATTCAAAATAAAGAACCAGAGCTGGCCATTATGAAGAAAGGGAAAAAAGAAGGGAATAACAGCCTAGTCTTCCCTCAAAAAATGGTGGGAGAAGCCTTTCCACTGAATTAGCTATACTGTTGAGAGATAGCCCTAAGGCACTCAGTGCCCTTCTAATCCAAGCAAATAGAGATTGTCTGGTCTAAACTCCTATTACTGGATAGCCGACTGTGTCCATTAAAATTGAAGCACTACAACGAATTCATATTATGCAGCGTGCATCCTGCTGCTAAACTGATAGAGAGATTACTGGGTCAGCTGAAACCCCAATTAGTGATTCATTGGGGCTGAGAGACAAGGCATAACCCCATAAAGTTGGGTACTAAATAGAAGTAAAATTAAACATACAGAACCCCCTGACGTGTTTTGCTCCAGTCTAGGAGCTTAATCATAGTTAAAAAACCCAACTGTGAGATTCTGGTTTTATACCCCTGGCCAGCCTGGCCATGTAAATCTTGTCAACCAATCACATGACTGATTTGGGCCGGCCTCCAACATGCCCCCGCGCGTGATTAGCTGGATCTGTAAGAAGTGGAGAAATGTGGATAATTCCTCGATCCTTACAATCTCCCTATATAAGCCCAGTATTGTAGCATGGGCCCAAGGGACATTGTGTATGGCACACATGAAAGTTAAGAGTGTCTGGATCATAAGTATTGACACAGAAACAATGTTAAATAATTCAAACTATTACTAATGACCGTATCATATAAAAGAGATACTGGATAAACAGATATGATAAGATTACATTGTGATCATAACTGATGGGGCTGTTTAGAGATAATGAATTTAGTTAAAAGGTAAGTAGAGGGTCCTGCCATGAGAACATCCCTTACCAGGATTCAAAGAATACAGTTTGGGGGTAAGTATGGATGTACATATATGCCGAACATAATATCAAAAAGAAAAAGCAAGAAGAAAGACTCCGCTATAACATGGAACAACAAGTTCCATGGCACTCAACTACCTATAAACCCTTAACCATATATATAGTATATGCGGGCAGAGGAACCATATTCCAAAATATCCCACACAAAAGAGTGGATTACCTCTACTGTCCAAAGATACACAATACTTTATTATTAAAAATACACATAGCATATATCACAACACATATATATAAAAAATAGGGGAATATATAAATAGTATCTGCAGTACATTCTAAAACACCATGTAAAAACAAATAGGTAGGGCTAAGAGTATGGATAAATAGACGGCAAGGTGCGTATATATAAATCTGGATGCAATTCCAAATGCACGGGGAAATCTAAACATCCTGGTTGAAGCGTTCACTGGTAAATGTGGAACATGGAGAGGAGGTTGGGGGTCGTAAAAAATATATATATATCTCTCAGGAGTGCGTCCACCCCTAAAAAGTAATGTAACAAAGTACATTTATGTAAAGGGATATATGTATACAAAAACGATCTCACCCAGATTCCGACGCCTCCATTCCTCCCGATATTGGTTCCATCAATCCATGTGTCTCGCAGTAATCCAATGAAAGTCCATAGGTTCCACCTGATGCGCTCATGTCTCGGGTAATCGCCAAATCATGTGTATATTAATATCCACATGGCCTGGCTCTATTGCTTGGTTACATGTGAATATTAATATACACATGACCTGGCCATTACCAGAGACATGTTCGGCATATATGTACATCCATACTTACCCATGGTATTTAAAGAAAAGTCATTAAATTGTATTTTTTCATGTAATTCTATGGGTCCAAAAGTATTCAGCAGGAATAGCCATCTCGATTTCCATTTTAATAATTTGTTTTCTCCTCTTCACCCCAAAGTGACTCGTTCCAAAATAAATCATAAGCCTATTGCTGAGGCATTATGATTCTTTAAGGAGTCATAGGCTATGGTAGTGAGTATCATTTTGGGCTTTTCCCATCTGTTTTTTTTTATATTGGACACGTGTTCTATTAATTAATCTTTTGCTCTCCTTGAAGTCCTAAAAATAGAATAGTAGTGTAGTGATCCTCCCTTACTGTGAACCAGTGGATCCTCTAAATAAAAGTGTGCCTCTAGGAAAATATCACAAAAATAAATTACCCACAATGCTTTGTAAGACAGAGAATGTGGTCAACTTTTTTCTAACAATAGGCACACCCAAAGAGTAATGCACATGACACAAGGCCAGAGAAATGTTCTTTAAAACCTATAATTGCAGAGGACAGTATCAAATATTACATCCTACCAAAATACCCCATCCCTTTAAACACCCCACTTATACAATAAGCACAACACATGTTACATAAAACAAATAGTCAGGCGGAGGGGCCCCTTTCCTCCAAGTTGGTAACTGCGATATCCTTACCCACATATGAGACTCTAGTGAACTATGAGCAATAAGTTCAGACATCAAAAAGTTCAAGATCCTGTAGATATCTAGTAAACAGGAATGACTAGGAGGGGTGAATTACCATCCTATATACAACCGCATGGTAGAAATCCACCATACACCACCGTAAAGCATACTCGCATGTCACGGATCAGAAACAAATTTCAACTAACCGGTATCTGGTTTTGCATCAACTCCCGGCAGCCAGCTGAGCGTATCCTTGCCGATACCTGTCCTGTAAGACTTTTGTGCCCCAGTGGAGATATAGTATACAGTCAGGGATGGATTTACCATTAGGCACGCACCTAGGGGCGCCTGAGTTTGGAAGGGAGGCTGTCAATCTCCTCCCACAAATCCAACCCCCTAAAAAGAGAAAAGGGGTGTGGTTTAGTGGTGTGGTCTGTGTTTAGGGGTGGGGCCTATGCGCCAGGCTCTTTGGGCCTTCAGGCGCCTGAGTTGTAAATCCAGCCCTCTATACAGTCCTGTAGATATCTCTTATACAGGGATAGCTAGGAGGGGTATCGGGACTTATCGCAAAATCAATTGTTTCATTGCCATTTTTCATACGAAACCACAGTATTCACCTGTCCCGAATCAGAAATGCAACTGACCGGTATCAGGTCTTACATCAACTACTAGTGGCTACCTGAGAGTGTCATTGCGAATAGATATCTTCACCTGTCCCGCCTCCAGCTGCTAAATCCCAAATCCACTGTCTCTCCCCCATCAGTTACCGGCAATGTCCTGAGACATGACAGCATACTCACAAGCTCCACGATGCGCCTGGCCATAATCCAAACAGCTAAGTTATTCAAGACCCATAGTGAGCTCCTCCACCATCAGCCCCTCCGCCTAACGCGACACCGGCGTGCGTTTTGTTCCCTTTTTGGACCCTTCATCTATTTGTTTGATGTAACGTGTTATGTTTATTGTGGGGTGTTTAAAGGGATGGGGGATTTTGGTAGGATGTAATATTTGATACAGTCCTCTGCAATTAAAGGTTTTGAAGGAAATTTCTCTGGCCTTGTGTCATGTGTATTACTCTGTGGGTGTGCCTATTGTTAGGAACTAGTTGACCACCATTCTCTGTCTTCTTTAAAGTCATGCCTACATACATTTTTCACATGGGCATTTGATGGCGTATGTGACAGATTTGGTAAGACTATTAGTATATGTACAGCTATTATGTTTCCTATTGAATCTGTATATAATATGATCAGTTTGTATAGTCATGTTGCACATGCAGCAATGACCACACTTGAAAAAGCCCTTTAATAACAAAAATGTATCTTTTGGTTTGCTTTCAATGAAATGACTATGAACAAGCTTCTCTCTTAAGCTGGGTACACACTGTAAAGATTTGGTCACCAGAAAGAACAAATTATCAATGATCCGTTGAAATTTGAGCAATATCGTTCTTGCTGTGTGGAAACTATCTTATCGTTAAAGATCGTCCATCCGGCGTTGGGAATGAGATAGTTCAGGCAAAATAGAAATTTTATATTGGGCATGGTGCTTCACTGAGTGTATCGTTATTGTATATATACACAATTGTTACAACATGCATCAAAACGCATGCCCAAAATTATGTAAGAAAATACACATTCTTCCAGAAAGATAAACACATGCACAGAACGAACGTATGTGAAATCACATGCCATATTTTATCTATGAGCTATTTGAAAAAAAAGATACACAAACCAATGTGGCAATGAATTTTTTTTTTAAATGCTTAAGATTTGCAGTAGGGAGTCTGAAGTTTTTTTTACATATATGTCAATCAACATTATCAGTTTGCATACTATGTATAGCACATGTTCTCACATATGATTGTAGATAAAATGGTTGTAGCCGTATTAGTCCAGTAGCATATACTAAGAGAGGATAACTGTAGGATAAGGTTTACTTGGAGGAGAGATTTCAAACATCCTCACACCACAAACCATACAGATATTATCGTTACATTGATGACATATTTATAATATGGACAGAAGGTGAGGAAAACCTCACAGCTCATTTACAAACTTCCATCCATCCATTGCACTAAAACTGGACTACTCAGCAGATTCCATTCATTTTCTGGACACTACAATCTGCATTAAAAATGGTAAACTGCACACCTCCATGTAAAGAAAACCTACAGACAGATGCAGCTACCTCCATTTCTCCAGTTTCCATCCTGTACACAGCAAAAAGGCCATAATACACAGCCAGGCCATCAGGTACAACAGAATATGCTCAAACCCAGAGGATCGGAACAAACATCTTGATAAGTTAGCACTGTCACTAACACAGAAAGGGTATAGCCCTAACATCATCCACAAAAACATCAATAAGGCTCTGAAAACACCAAGAGAAAACCTACTATAATACAAAACGAAAAAAACAAACACATGCATTCCAACCCTACATTAGAGGGAATATGCAAAATATTTAAAGAATTGCAGCCAATTATCTCGGAGGATGACACCCTTAAACATATCTTTCCAGACCCTCCAATCTTAGCATTCCACCAATCACCCAACCTCAGACAGAAACTGGTAAACAGAAAATTGCCTCCGTATCTTAATGGTCTCACTGTAGGGACCCAACCATGCAATAAAAAGAAATGTAAACTATGTCATCCCATCAATGAATCAACCAATATAGCACATGATAAAGGCACCTTCACCATTAAAGGATCATTCTGCTGCACATCCAGGAATGAGGTTTACATGATCCAATGTAACAAGTGTCCCAATGCACATTATATTGGGGAAACAGGACAAGAATTACGCCCGAGAATGTACCAAGCAGGCTCCTAAGGTTGCGAGGGCATGGGGAGGGGGATGGCTAGCCCAGTTCTGCCCGGAGACACTGTGGGAAGTTCAATTTTCCCACTGTGTTTCTGGGGGGACCTGATTGGTCTCCAGGGGACCTGGGAACGCATCACTGCATTGGTGACAATGTCACCTGCCAAGTGATTGGGTGCTTTCCCCTCCCAGCATCCACCTGGCCACAACTATGTGGCTATATAACCTGGGTTTGGACCCAATCCCCCTCCCAGCTTCATAGATACAGTTCTCGAGGCATACAGGGGCTATGGCGGTATCGCCTGGTTCCTCTATGACGAAAAATTTCTGCAAAAATTGGCAGTCCACCCGGGCCTATCTTGGGGTAAAAAAGGCATAGATTTATGGTGGAGTATGTTAGCACCCAAACCACTCACTTTCACCCCACTTAATAAGCAGAGCCAATCAGCAAACAGAGCCAACAGCTGATGGGCATACAACGAATCTAGTTGTAAATGGCAGGCAAACTGCCGATACAGACACGAATGTTCAGTCTGTAACGGAGGCCACCCGGCCTTTCGTTGCATTAGAAAATTTAGCCCCTCCCTCAAAACGCCAAAAGACACTTCAGGCAGAATTGAATACGCCAGTGAAGTGGTTAAAAATGCTGCCTTGGCTAGAGGCTTATCCAAAACAGCAGACAGCAACATTAATTAAAGATGGTTTTAAATCAGGCTTTTGGATCCCATTTGAAAATATTCGCCCAACCAAGGTGGTACCCGATAAGCTAAAATCAGTCCGCTCAAACCCAAGCATAGTTAAAACAAAACTTAAAAAGGAAATGGAACTAGGAAGAATAGCAGGCCCTTTTAATGAATTTCCATTCCCAAAATTCAAGGTATCGCCCCTAGGATTAGTTCCAAAAAAGGAAGCAAATTCCTGCTGATCCATCACCTATCCTTTCCAGCCGGGGATTCGGTAAATGACGGAATTGAACCAGAATTATGCTCAGTCTCCTATACTTCTTTTGATGCAGCATTAGACATTTTGAGGCAATGCGGCCCAATGGCTATGCTAGCCAAGTCCGACATAGAATCGGCTTTCCATCTTTTACCTATCCACCCCGACTTTTACTGGACACTAGGATTTCACTTCAACGGCCAATATTTCCACAATAAAAACGTACCCATGGGATGTTCCCTTTCATGCTACTACTTTGAAATCTTCGCAAATTTTCTCGAATGGCCAGTAAAATACGAATCAGGATCACCATTCATCATTTACTACTTAGACTATTTTTTATTTATCGGCCCCCAAAACACCACCACGTGTCAGCACCTATTAAATACCTTTATGTGGATCTGCAAACAGCTCAGCATCCCCCTATCTAGCTCAAAAACGGTACACCCTTGTAATATCATCCAGTTTCTAGGGATAGAGATCGACTCCATCAATATGAAATTCAGACTTCCAAAAGAAAAGTTAGAAAAGCTAAAAACCGTAGTAGCCAGGGCATTAGGAACAAAAAAGTTACAACTGAGAGAACTCCAATCCCTTTTAGGCCACCTTAATTGGCTGCATCGGTGGGCTATGGAGCATTCCTAAAATGGTTGGTAGGAAAATTTCCAACGAAATGGATCGATGAAGGACTCACCAAAAACTTAGTCCTTCTCGAGCTTTTCCCAATAATTGTGGCCATCGAAATATGGGGTAACACACTAGCAAACAAGAATAATATTCAGATGTGACAATTTAGGGGTAGTCCAAGTCATCAACCACCAGTCATCCAAATCTCCTCCCGTTCTTAAGTTATTGAGACATTTAGTCTTAAGGTGTCTACAAAACAAAATCTGATTTAAAGCAAAGCATATAAAAGGCGTAGACAACGTATCTGCAGACTCTTTGTCTTGATTTCAGTTCGGAGTATTTTGGGATCGGGAGGAGAACGCAGAGGCCCAAGGAGTGAGCTGCCCAGAGTACTTATGAGATCTGATTTGGAACCACTAAAGGAATTAATCAAGCTATTCCTATCAAACCAAACCTGGGGTTCATTTGTGTCAGCGTGGAAAGCTTGGGCAGAATTTAAAGCCCAGAGTTCTCTGTCAACACATTTATCAGAAAAAGATCTATTCCTATATTTTATCCTCAACCATATCAATGCAAACCATTCATTTGCCTACCTGAAGAAAAGGGTGTCAGGCATCTCCTTTTTCCTTAAGTTACTCGGGGAACCAGATTTTACCAATTCCCCTTTTACAAAACAACTCCTAAAGGGTTTTGGAAAAATTAAAACGTCACCTGACAATAGAAAACCCATTACCCTCCCGTTGCTCGACAGAATAATAGGAGTACTTCCCTCGGTTTGTTTAAACGCCTACGAGTCAGTCCTGTTCAAATGTTTATTTGTTATAACTTTCTTTGCTGCTTTACCAATAAGTGAAACAGTCTCCCCCAATAAATTAATTTTTATAATTAATAAATTAATAAATTAATTTTATAATTAATAAAAATTCCAGGCGGCTTGAGCGTAGAGGACATCAAAATTATCGAGAACAAACTTTGCATATCCATCCGCCATTCAAAAATGGACAAAACCTGCAAAGGCCTGGTATCATGGTTGGGCCCATTCGCCAGCCCCAACCTATGCCCCATAAAATGCTACTGAAAATACATTGCAGTTAGACCACCAGCACCAGGCCCCTTCTTCATACACCAAGATAGGTCCTTTGTGTCCAAATTTAAATTTTCAAAGGTACTAAAACTTACTTTGGATTCCCTTAACGTTCCCAGTCAGAACATCACATCCCACTCATTCAGAATAGGAGCAGCGACCCAAGCCTCCATACTAGGCATGGACTCTGCCAAAATCATGAGAATAGGTCGCTGGGAGTCCAAAAGGTATAAATTCTATGTGCGTCCCCACCTTATTAACCAACATTAACCGGCTCATCTTTTGTAGGTCAATGACCAACATTTGGATAATTGGACACTCGTTTGTTTATTGGGCCAAGCGGAGAGCCGAACAAAGAGTATATGGAGATAACCTCGGCCTCGACCCACGTAAATATAAAATCAGATGGATGGGCATTAGGGGGTTAAATTGGGATAATCTTTTTACTGCGCTATCATGCTTACAAGCCCCCTGGGGATTCCCAGACATAATTCTGATCCACCTGGGAGGAAACGAAATTGGGGGGAAGCCCACCATCACTACCATAAAAACAATGTAAAGGGACCTTGCAAAACTCCGACTACTGATGCCCGATGTGGTCATTACACACTACTGACTACTGATCCCCTACTTTAAAAGCGCTGGAAAGAAACAGGCGCAAGATTAATTTATCTATTAGTAAGTTTGCAAAATCGTTGCATTTCTGTTCCTTCAGACACAGAGAGCTAGAGGGTGGTGAATGTGGCCTATATAGGAAAGACGGCATTCATTTGTTCGACATCAGACTGGATATTTTTAACGTTGGCTTACAAACAGCCATCGAAAAAGTTTTGTGTTGGGTTAGGCCAGCCACAATTTAATGTTTTAAATGAGCCTGGCGTGGCTCAAAGGTAACAGAAAATTAAAAAACTGCAGGCTCCTGGCTTAATATGGTTGCATTAAGGCGGAGCCAAAGTGAGTATGAAATATGGATAATAGGGCAACCTGCTGGGGGTTGTAATCAGGGGTTGGCTGGGTAACAAAGTTGGTTATTTAAAAATGGTAAAAGTTAAAGGGCATGTAAAGTCACCCTCACAGTTTTCCAACTGACGACAATAAACAACTCTATAATTCACCCTTGCCTAGTCTGCATTGTTTTTTCTCTAAAATTTGGCCCCCTGTGTCTGCATTCTCTTTCTATCTGTGATTACAGTGGGCGGGGCTGTCAAGCAAGCCTTTGGTAATGATATGCAAAACCCCACCCACTGACCAGTGATGTAAATAACCTTCAGATAGCAGAAAGACACGTGTTAAACTCTTGTGCCACACTACTTGTTATAGGTCATTTATTTATTATTTTCCTTCTTCCTCTTTTACCTCTTCCTCCTTCTTTGCCAGTGGCATAACTAGGAATCACTGGGCCCCAAACAAAACTATGATAGGGCCTCTATCATTACTTTATCCACAGTGGTTTTCTGGGAGGAGGCTGTATCTGTCATAGGAAACACAAGAAGATGGGGCTTCCTTGCGGTAGTTCCTCTTGCTTCTCTGGTAGTTATGCCCTTGTCCATTACCTAGCTAAGGAATCCGTCGAAGCGTTTCCATGGCGAATTTTAGGATTTTTTTTTACATTGACTATAACAAGCACAAGCCTCAAATGTGGATAATTCAAGATTTTAGGTACATACCCCTACTGACCTACCCTTTTATTCCCTGTGGCAGCGATACTAAAGGGTAACTATAGTCAAAAAATAAAATCTTGATCAATAATCAAAATTAGTTTTCCCCAAAAGCAGGGGCATAACTAGAACTCAGTGTGGATGGGGCCCCCCCCACACCACTCTCTGTCTATCTATCATCTATCTGTATATCTCTCTATCGCTCTTTCTATCTATCTCTCTCTATTATCTATCTATCATCGATCTATCTCTAAATATCTATCTATCACTCTATCTATCTATCTGCTACCTACCTATCTATCTATCTATCTATCATCTATCTGTCTATTATCTATCTATCTATCATCTATCTATCTACCTATCTCTGCTACCTATCTATCATCCATCCATCTATCCATCCATCTATCTATCTAGATATCTATCACTGCTATCTATCTATATAATCCCATATGCAGCAATTTTACATCCATAATCCCATATGTATCCCTTGCACATCCATAATCCCTTATGCAGCCAATGTACATCCATAATCCCATATGTAGGCATTGTACATCCATAATCCCATATGTAGGCATTGTACATCCATAATCTCATATGTAGGCATTGTACATCCATAATCCCATATGTAGCCCTTGTACATCCATAATCCCATATGTAGGCATTGTAATTAAACTATAGTAGGCATTGTACATCATAATTCCCATATGTAGGCATTGTACATCCATAATCCTTATGCAGCCATTGTACATCCATAATCCCATAGTAGCCCTTGTACATCCATAATCCCATATGTAGGCATTGTACATCCATATCCCATATGTAGGCTTGTACATCCATAATCCATATGAGGCATTGTACATCCATAATCCCATATGTATCCCTTGCACATTCCATAATCCCTTATGCAGCCATGTACATCCCTAATCCCATTATGGTAGCACTTGTACATCCATAATCCCATATGCAGGCATTGTACATCCATAATCCAATATGCAGGCATTCCCCATCCATAATCCCATATGAAGCATTTTTTTCCATAATCATTTTTACAAATTTACATCTTTAATCCCATTCCATAATTCTATTGTGTTGTCATTCCCCACCAAATATTCCCCTAAATAACCCCTCAGTTTCAGAAAATTCATTTAGAACCCATTTCTCATCCATAAACCCTCCCTTCCCCCTTGTCCCCCCTAAAGGTTTCCTCTGCCACCTCATTCTTTCACACATAACCCCACTCCCACAGACCCCACTTTGAACCATTTCATTTACAATCCATTAGTCAAACATAACCCCCCCCCCCCAAAGATTTCCTCTGCGAACTACTTCCACACACAACCCCCCAACCTCTCCACCCCCCTTCCCTTGGCCCCCTTTTTCCCTATGTACTCAAAGATCACCTTTTACACGAACTTGGCTTTTACCAAGCTAAAATACAGGGAGGAGGTGCGCTTATGCGGGACTAGGTAAAAACTGGAACAGTCACCAGAACAGAAAATGAACAGCGCCACCTATCGTAAAACATTAAAATTACACCACTTTATTATAGATGCCGGAATAAGGTTTTATACCCTTTTAGATCTGTTTTGGCCGCAGGAAGAGGGGTCTGGATACTTTTGGCTCTGTTCTGGCTGCCGGAACGGGGGTCTGGACCCCTTTGGCTCTGTTCTGGCTGCCGGAACGGGGGTCTGGACACTTTTGGCTCTGTTCTGGCTGCCGGAACGGGGTTCTGGGTGCTTTTGGCTCTGTTCTGGGTACCTGAACGGGGGTCTGGACCCCTTTGGCTATGTTCTGGCCGCCGGAACGAGGGTAGGGATGCTTTTGGCTCTGTTCTGGATGCCAAAACTGGGGTCTGGATGCTTTTGGCTCTTTTCCGGCTGCCGGAACGGGGTCTGGAGCCCTTTGGCTCTTTTCGGTCTGGACCCCTTTGGTTCTGTTCTGGCTGGTGAATAGTGGTTTGCACCCTGAGAACTCTGTTCTGGTGGCTAGAATGGTGATCTGCACCCTGAGAACTCTGTTCTGGGGGCTAGAATGGGGATCTGCACCCTGGGAACTCTGTTCTGGTTGCCGGATCAGGGCTCTGCACCCTGGGAATCCTGTTCTGGCTGCTTGAATAGGGGTTTGCACCCTGAGAATTCTGTTCTGGGGGCTAGAATGGGGATCTGCACCCTGGGAACTCTGTTCTGGTTGCCGGATCAGGGCTCTGCACCCTGGGAACCCTGTTCTGGCTGCTTGAATAGGGGTTTGCACCCTGAGAATTCTGTTCTGGTGGCTGGAACCGGGATCTCCACCATGGGAACTCTGTTCTGCACTTCTAATGGCCGTAATGGAGGTCTGCACCCTGGAAACTGTTTTGGAAGCCGGAACTGGTGTCTGTACCCCGGGAACTATGTTCTGTTTGCCAGAATGGGGGTTTGCACTCTGGGAGCTTTGTTATGGCAGCAAACTGTTTGGGAGTGATATGTGTGTGCATATATGTATATGTGTGTAGGTTGACAATGTATGTATATGTGTGGGGAAGGATTTATGATTTTCTGTAGCATAGTATTTGTGTGACAGGATGAGCATGTACGTTAAAACATTCGGGGCACTTGCCCCAGATGTTTGGCAAAGTGCCCCGAATGTTTTAACTGCCTGTGCACCCTGCAAGTGCTCCGAACTTCCGGATTTCCTGGCTGCGCGAACCTCTGGGCACGTCGCGCAGCCGACGCATGCAATGACATCATGCGCAATGCCGGCACGCCGATGTCACGAGCACGCCGGCGCGAAAGAGAGATATCAGGGAGGGAGTCCAGATAGGTAGCAGTGCACCGTAGCAGTACTAGCAGCAGAGCCTAGATATTTGATAGATTAGATAGATAGCAGATAGATAGATAGATAGATAGCAGTTAGATAGATAGATAGCAGAGATAGATAGATAGATAGATAGATAGATAGATAGATAGGTAGCAGTTAGATAGATAGATAGCAGTTACATAGATAGATAGAGAGACACAGAGAGATAGACAAGAAGTAGATAGACATAGTTAAATAGATAAACAAGAGGCAGATATATAGATAGATATACGGAGAGAGAGAGATGGACAGATAGAGATAGATAGGGCAGAGGTCCATGTAGAAGGTACAAGAATGTCTCCCTGGCCAAAGGTGTGGGCAAGCATCTGACTACAACTGAACACAGCAGTAAGTTTAAAATGTTACTACAAACATACTATAAAATACACACTACATGCAACATACACATTACATGCAACATGCAACACGCAACATGCTACATGATACACACTACATGCAACACACAACATACTACATGCTACACACAACACACTACACGCTACATGCAACATGCTACATGCTACATGACACATGCTACACGCAGCACGCTACATGCAACCTACTACCCCCCATACAGACAGTAATAGCCAAATCCAGTACCAGTAACCTCCAATTCCTTGGTACTCCAGATATTGGAAACTACAACTCCCAGATGCTTTGTTGCTGGGAGTTTCAGTTTCTAAACATGTGGAGTGGCAATTCAGTAAACTTTTAATTAAACATACCATATTACAATTCTCCTGACCCCCATATAGTAAAGGGCCCTCTGACCCCCATATAGTAAAGGGAACTCTTACCCCCATATAGTAAAGGGAACTCTGACCCCCATATAGTAAAGGAAACTCTGACCCAAATAGTACAGACTCTTTGACCCCAATAGTTAAAAAGTCACCTGAGGTTGTAGTTTCAAGCTGTCATTTGCACTGATAGCAGCTGTTTTTTGCCCCAAACTGAAGAAACCCATCAGATACAGCATACAGATGAGCAGTGACAGTGCTGAGTGAGTCCAGCAGCCAGACTACAGGAAGCAGGAAGTGTAAAGGCAGATCCGCTCCTGTTACTTTCTATGCAGGTTAACACAGCGCCACCTACTGGTTACTATCTGCAATTGCAGAATTTCGATCTAAATTTCGACTTGACCCGAGTATAAGTGAGGGTAGGTTTTCAGGCTAATTTTAAAGCCTGAAAAATCGACTTATACTCGAGTATATACGGTACGCAAATATCTGTTTACACACTCTCCAGAGGTTTGAAAAGTGTGCAATAAGCACAGTGAAGGTATCATTGCTGAAAAGTAATTCACTCTAGTTATGTGCCACACATACACCCTGATCTTCATATGCTGCAGAGAAATTGAAAGGACTTGTGCACAGTTCAATGTTTCGGCACATAACCCACTAACAGCATAAGGAACAAGGAAATTATGCTGTCTCAAACTTAAGGGATATCCTTACAGATCTTTTTACATCAGGATTCATAAAGGGCAACTGTGGTCTCAAACAAGTTGGGTTAAATGAAAGTCTGCAGTATTTTCTTTATAATGAGCCCTAGATCACATCTCTGGCTTCACCTGTGAGAAATTATATCGAGGTGAATGTTCAAACTTCCTGCTTCCAGTAGGTGGAGTGGCATCACCTTACCTCTGCTAGCCCCTCTGCCCCGGGGGAGAAGCATGCTCAGTAAAGACTAACAGGGAGATTCAATAAAAGTTCTTATCGTTAAAAATGGTGCTAATTTTGCCCCAACCAATCAGATATTATTAACATTCGAAAGCTAACATCCGATTGGTTGGGACAAAAGTTAGCAGTATTTTTAACTATAAGAGCTTTTCTTAAAAAACCTTGTTTTTCTGGGGAAATCAGGAACTACCTGGGTAAAAATTGACAGTACAAAGGGAGCTATTAATGCAGACAGGCTGGTCACAGTTGGAAGAATTGGAGACCACAGTTACCCTTTAAATGTTGCAAACTGGGTTTCGGGCCTAGGCACTCTATTTTGGCAGTTTAGCCACTATCTTCAAAGGTGCTCCCTTCTCAGGGTCTCTACCATGGACCAACTGCTATAGCAAAGCAAACAAAGTTCATGAGAGGGGCACTCTTACGTGAATACAAGCTTCTTTATTAGATCACATCAACACAACGTTTCAGGGACACACTGTCCCTGATGAAAGGGACAGTGGTGTCCCTGAAACGTTGTGTTGATGTGATCTAATAAAGAAGCTTGTATTCATGTAACAGTGCCCCTCTCATGAACTTGTGTGCTTACCCTTTAAATGTTTCAGTAAATTAAATGTTTTTACTGCCACTTTGTCCAATGATTGACACAATATGAATTATAAAATGATATATTTCTATTGAACCTACAATCCCCATGTCTTACCCTTCTTTTGGCTTCCTTTGCCAACTCTCCAGTGTGAGATCATTTTTATGTCCTTGTATTTTTCTTAATTATCAGTTCCACCTAATTTCTTTTTACCGGCTTGCGCGTGACCACATGAACTTTGATATTATCTTTTCTCAGTTGATTTTTCAGATTTTGTCTGAATTTTTAAAATTTTTGTTTCTTTTATCATACTAATTTAGTGTGTTTTTTGGCATAGGTATATTCTGTACCATCTCATTGGCTGTATGGTAATCAGTATAATTGGCTCAATATAACTAATTACATGTTAACATTATCATCCACCCAACCAAATGTTCCACAGTGGATAAAATTTGGATCCTAAAACGTTTAGCACGGGTCTTGCTCTTTAAGATACCCCGCAACATCAGCATCTTGTGGTTCATGTAGATACAGGTGAGTAGAAAGAGAAGGGGTGCTGAGGGTGACAAAATTCATGGCCTTCTGCTTACACATTTTTTCTGTCTGGTTCTTAGATAAAGATCTTAAGGAAAGAGATGATAAACTAGACATAGAGCGTCGAGATAAGCAAAATGGTTCAGTGAAAGTCACGTTGGAAGTGAAGTTATTAAAAAGGTTATTGTTTGAGGTTCTGCAGATACACAGAGAGTTGAATCTGTCTAAAATGGAGGAGAAAGCCAAGTCAGAATGGTACTTAGCAGCTCTAATGTGGACAGGCTGGTCCTTTCAGTACCTTTGTATTGTTTTTGTTATGTTACTATTGTTATTATTGTCTGGGCAAAATAAAATATTTATAAAATATAATGTTTCATATACTTGGCGTCATAAGAAACATGATAATATTGAACCATCATTGTTCCTATTGGGTGAAAAAGAAACCTTAAAGGGCATGTCCACCCCCAAAACTATAATCCCCCCCAACTACTGGCCCCACCATGTAGTGTAGTTTAATCCTTACCTCACATCCCAGCTCCACAAGGTTTCCTGTAGAACACCCCCCCCAAAGTCCCAAAACTAACCACCAGGAGGATAGCAGGGCTTGCCTGCTATCTTGCCTCCGGAGATATGCCATGCGCACTGCAGTCCTTCTCCCCCCTCCCCCCCCTCCCTCTCACTCCCGTCTCTAATCTCCCTCCCCCTAGCGTCAATCCCTCCCCCAATATGCTGCTCCCCCATGTCCCAGCCCCAACCGCATATTTTTTTTTCAAAAAGCTCCCCAAACTCTTACTTACCTCTCCGCTTTCCTCCGCTGCACTGAATGACCGGCAGCCGCGTCCGTGATTGGCTGCCGCTCAGCCAATCACAGACGCGACTGCCGGTCCCGCCCCTCGCTTGCATTCTCGCAAGCAGAGGGCCGGCAGTGCGCCGGAGGAACGAGGGGAGGTAAGTAAGAGTTTGGGGGGCTTTCGGGAAAAAAAAATTATGCGGTTGGGGCTGGGGACCAGGGGGAACAGCATGTTAAAAGTGAGTTATAAGGGGGGACATACCCTTTAAATACATGCAATAATTATGTATGTTGTGTATTATCTACTAATATTACATAATGCTCACAAGTAGAGATGGCCGAAACATCAGTTTCATTCAGTTTTGGATTCCGGATTATGAAGAATGAGCACATATTAGGATTTATTAATTAACAACAGCTTGTATTTCTAAGTAACATAATGGGTCTGAAAGCTGATGTATCTTTCCCTGTCTGCACACATCCCTTCCATTCTTATTGAAATGGCTTCATGGGAAATTATTCTGCTTGTGTGCCAGTTTCAAAGCAGACAACAGGAGAGATATACCATGTGCAGAGCTAGATTATGTTATTTACACCAGTCCTGTCTGCAATGATCTTGATAAAGTTTTATGTTTAGCAATTATTCTGCTTTTAATTGACCAACAAATTGATATCTAGTGTCATCCATTAAAGGGCATTTCCACCCCAAAACTAAAATTAAACCCACTACTGGCCCCAATGTGTAGTTTAAAAAAATCCTTACCTTACATCTCTGCTCCTTGTGGTTCTCCTGCAGTGTCTGTGCAAAGTCCAGGAAACAAGAGTAGGAATTGTCTTCCTGTCGAAAAGTGTCTGTCTCCTCGAGGGATGGCGACATGCGCAGGGCAGCCCTTCCCCCCTCCCTCCCCTCTATGGCTGCCCTTCCACCTCCTTAAAAAACTTTTAATATCTTGTAGGCCACCCCCAACCACTGAGTTACATTTACAAAAAAAAGAAAAAAATCAGGACATACTTACAGACCTTCTCTCCTGCCACAGTCTTAAAGGCGTAGCCGCATCTGTGATTCACAGCCACTGTTTGCAAGTTCCCACAAGCAGGGAGCTGGGGAAGACAGCCGCGGGAGTGAGGGGCTGTAAGTATGTCTCTGGTTCTAGAAATGCAACTCAGCAATTGGGGCGGCAGGGGTGGCCTACAAGATATTAACAGATTTATTTAAGGTGGACATGCCCTTTAAGATAAGGTGAGACAAACAGATTGAAAGCTAGGCTTTACAGGGACATTATGTAAAATGTTATCATAATCACGTGAAACTCTTAGGCGGGTACTCACCATGTGATCAGCCTTATGGATGGAGATATATGTCAGGCAGCTTTAGCTTAAGGTGAGGGGGGCCAAAAGCCAAAAGGAGCAAAGAGCCCTTCACAGAACATAAAAATGGAACAAAGCCTTCTTATAACAGAAGGTATCTTGCAGTTTCATGCATATGAATGGCACTGGCCACAAAATTAAGAAACAATGTGACTTATTATCACTACCAGGTTTCCCAGAGTATGGGGTGGAAATATGCAACGTTTATCCCTTATGCAATAAGGCTAAACAATGTGTCAAGAATTGCTGGCTTATTAACATGCAAAAATAATATACAATTATAAAAAAACACCAATGTGGAACAATTACAAGTTACTACTTAATGGAGTCATAACAAGGTAGAAGACCAGCACTACCCATTGATAAAGTGCTACATATGGCAAAATGCATAGAAATGTTACACATCATTTAGGTAAGAATACATCAAAGGGTTATATAAAACTATATCAAAACTATAAATACCTTTTCAATTAATGAGGGGACGGAGGGGCAAGCTACTAGAAGCTAGCAAATGAGAGTTGTCATTAAGCCCACATGGGGATAAGGTTATCCAATTTCCTTCCTCCGGGCTTCTCTACAATCTATCCCATCCTACTGTGTAACACTTCTATAGCCATCCACCTTAAGTTGTTTACAATTGACGTTGTGCTTGTGGTGGCCCTTAGTGAAAAAAACAACAATAGGGACTTATATTTCCAGTTCCTCCAAATAAAAAGGAAAGTGTGTTTCTGTCCGATGTTCTATCATTGGAATAAAAATCCTCAAGTTTCAGAATTAAAAATCCCCCCACGATTGGCCACTATGTCAAGGAGTTCTGCATGAAGTGGTGTTGTATTCTTAATAAATGTATAAAATAACTAGACCTTCTGGTACTAGCAATTGACCAAGTGGGTAAGGAACTGAAGACCGTACATTCTGATATCCTAAATCTGGAGGCCAATATACCAACTCGCAAAGTGTGGATACTATGTGCAACTGGATCGAGAGAAATATGCATTTACAAAGAAGAGGTATCCAAGGTTGAGTCAGATTACCATGAGAGAAGGGTAAATTAATGGCTATTTGGGAAGTCAAATCAAAAAGCAATACAGAATCCCCCCCATAGAATGTGATCAGTCCTAATAGTGAGGGACACAGAGGGAAAAAATTGGGGTAGGTAAAAAAGTAACTGTTACTAAATATGCATTAAAAATCAATCACACATTCAAAATAAAGAACCAGAGCTGGCCATTATGAAGAAAGGGAAAAAGAAGGGAATAACAGCCTAGTCTTCCCTCAAAAAATGGTGGAGAAGCCTTTCCACTGAATTAGCTATACTGTTGAGAGATAGCCCTAAGGCACTCAGTGCCCTTCTAATCCAAGCAAATAGAGATTGTCTGGTCTAAACTCCTATACTGGATAGCCGACTGTGTCCATTAAAATTGAAGCACTACAACGTATCATATTATGCAGCGTGCATCCTGCTGCTAACTGATAGAGAGATTACTGGGTCAGTGAAACCCCAATTAGTGATTCATTGGGGCTGAGAGACAAGGCATAACCCCATAAAGTTGGTACTAAATAGAAGTAAAATTAAACATACAGAACCCCCTGACGTGTTTTGCTCCAGTCTAGGAGCTTAATCATAGTTAAAAAAACCCAACTGTGAGATTCTGGTTTTATACCCTGGCCTGCCTGGCCATCTAAATCTTGTCAACCAATCACATGACTGATTTGGGCCGGCCTCCAACATGCCCCCGCGCGTGATTAGCTGGATCTGTAAGAAGTGGGAGAAATGTGGATAATTCCTCGATCTTACAATCTCCCTATATAAGCCCAGTATTGTAGCATGGGCCCAAGGGACATTGTGTATGGCACACATGAAAGTTAAGAGTGTCTGGATCATAAGTATTGACACAGAAACAATGTTAAATAATTCAAACTATTACTAATGACCGTATCATATAAAAGAGAACTGGATAAACAGATATGATAAGATTACTTGTGATCATAACTGATGGGGCTGTTTAGAGATAATGAATTTAGTAAAAGGTAAGTAGAGGGTCCTGCCATGAGAACATCCTTACCAGGATTCAAAGAATACAGTTTGGGGGTAAGTTGGATGTACATATATGCCGAACATAATATCAAAAAGAAAAAGCAAGAAGAAAGACTCCGCTATAACATGGAACAACAAGTTCCATGGCACTCAACTACCTATAAACCCTTAACCATATATATAGTATATGCGGGCAGAGGAACCATATTCCAAAATATCCCACACAAAAGAGTGGATTACCTTACTGTCCAAAGATACACAATACTTTATTATTAAAAATACACATAGCATATATCACAACACATTAATAAAAAAATAGGGGAATATATAAATAGTATCTGCAGTACATTCTAAAACACCATGTAAAAAAAATAGGTAGGGCAGAGTATGGATAAATAGACGGCCAGGTGGTATATATAAATCTGGATGCAATTCAAATGCACGGGAAATACTAACACTCCTGGTTGAAGCGTTCACTGGTAAATGTGGAACATGGAGAGGCGGTTGGGGGTCGTAAAAACATATATATATATCTCAGGAGTGCGTCCACCCCTATAAAGTAATGTAACAAGTACATTTATGTAAAGGGATATATGTATACAAAAACAATCTCACCCAGATTCCGACGCCTCCATTCCTCCCGATATTTGTTCATCAATCCATGTGTTCGCAGTAATCCAATGAAAGTCCATAGGTTCCACCTGATGCGCTCCGTCTCGGGTAATCGCCAAATCATGTGTATATTAATATCCACATGGCCTGGCTCTATTGCTTGGTTACATGTGAATATTAATATACACATGACCTGGCCATTACCAGAGACATGTCGGCATATATGTACATCCATACTTACCCATGGTATTTAAAGAAAAGTCATTAAATTGTATTTTTCATGTAATTCTATGGGTCCAAAAGTATTCAGCAGGAATAGCCATCTCGATTTCCATTTTAATAATTTTTTTTCTCCTCTCACCCCAAAGTGACTCGTTCCAAAATAAATCATAAGCCTATTGTGAGGCATTATGATTCTTTAAGGAGTCATAGGCTATGGTAGTGAGTATCATTTTGGGCTTTTCCCATCTGTTTTTTTTTTATATTGGACACGTGTTCTATTAATTAATCTTTTGCTCTCCTTGAAGTCCTAAAATAGAATAGATGTAGTGTAGTGATCCTCCCTTACTGTGAACCAGTGGATCCTCTAAATAAAAGTGTGTGCTCTAGGAAAATATCACAAAAATAAATTACCACAATGCTTTGTAAGACAGAGAATGTGGGCAACTTTTTTCTAACAATAGGCACACCCAAAGAGTAATGCACATGACACAAGGCCAGAGAAATGTTCTTTAAAACCTATAATTGCAGAGGACAGTATCAAATATTACATCCTACCAAAAACCCCACTAAACACCCCAAACAATAAGCACAACACTGTTACAATAAAACAAATAGTCAGGCGGAGGGGCCCCTTTCCTCCAAGTTGGTAACTGCGATATCCTTACCCACATATGAGACTCTAGTGAACTATGAGCATAAGTTCAGACATCAAAAAGTTCAAGATCCTGTAGATATCTAGTAAACAGGAATGACTAGGAGGGTGAATTACCATCCATATACAACCGCATGGTAGAAATCCACCATACACACCGTAAAGCATACTCGCATGTCAGCGATCAGAAACAAATTTCAATAACGGTATCTGGTTTTGCATCAACTCCCGGCAGCCAGCTGAGCGTATCCTTGCCGATACCTGTCTGTAAGACTTTTGTGCCAGTGGGATATAGTATACAGTCAGGGATGGATTTACCATTAGGCACGCACTAGGGGCGCTGAGTTTGGAAGGGAGGCTGTCAATCTCCTCCACAATCCAACCCCTAAAAAGAGAAAAGGGGGTGTGGTTTAGTGGTGTGATCTGTGTTAGGGGGGGGCCTATGCGCCAGGCTCTTTGGGCCTTCAGGCGCCTGAGTTGTAAACCAGCCCTCTATACAGCCTGTAGATATCTCTTATACAGGGATAGCTAGGAGGGGTATCGGGACTTATCGCAAAATCAATTGTTCATTGCCATTTTTCTACGAAACCACAGTATTCACCTGTCCCGAATCAGAAATGCAACTGACCGGTATCAGGTCTTACATCAAATACAGTGGCTACCTGAGAGTGTCATTGCGAATAGATATCTTCACCTGTCCCGCCTCCAGCTGCTAAATCCCAAATCCACTGTCTCTCCCCATCAGTTACCGGCAATGTCCTGAGACAGACAGCATACTCACAAGCTCCACGATGCGCCTGGCCATAATCCAAACAGCTAAGTTATTCAAGACCCATAGTGAGCTCCTCCACCATCAGCCCTCCGCCCTAACGCGACACCGGCGTGCGTTTGTTCCTTTTTGGACCCTTCACTATTTGTTTGATGTAACGTGTTTGTTTATTGTGGGGGGGTGTTAAAGGGATGGGGGATTTTGGTGGATGTAATATTTGATACAGTCCTCTGCAATTAAAGGTTTTGAAGGAAATTTCTCGGCCTTGTGTATGTGTTTACTCGTGGGTGTGTATTGTTAGGAACTAGTTGACCACCATTCTCTGTCTTCTTTAAAGTCATGCCTACATACATTTTTCACATGGGCATTTGATGGCGTATGTGACAGATTTGGTAAGACAATTAGTTATGTACAGCTATTATGTTTCCTATTGAATCTGTATTTAATATGATCGTTGTATAGTCATTTGCACATGCAGCAATGACCACACTTGAAAAAGCCCTTTAATAACAAAAATGTATCTTTTGGTTTGCTTTCAATGAAATGACTATGAACAAGCTTCTCTCTTAAGCTGGGTACACACTGTAAAGATTGGTCGCCAGAAAGAACAAATTATCAATGATCCGTTGAAATTTGAGCAATATCGTTCTTGCTGTGTGGAAACTATCTTATCGTTAAAGATCGTCCATCCGGCGTCGGGAATGAGATAGTTCGGGCCAAATAGAAATTTTCTATTGGGCATGGTGCTTCACTGAGTGTATCGTTATTGTATATATACACAATTGTTACAACATGCATTAAAACGCATGCCCAAAATGATGTAAGAAAATACACATTCTTCCAGAAAAATAAACACATGCACGAACGAACGTATGTGAAATCACATGCCATATTTTATCTATGAGCTATTGAAAAAAAGATACACAAACCAATGTGGCAATGGATTTTTTTTTTAAATGCTTAAGGTTTGCAGTAGGGAGTCTGAAGTTTTTTTTACAATATGTCAATCAACATTATCAGTTTGCATACTATGTATAGCACATGTTCTCACATATGATTGTAGATAAAATGGTTGTAGCCGTATAGTCCAGGAGCAGAACGACGGCTAATTTTAAAGCCTGAAAAATTCGACTTATACTCGAGTATATACGGTACGCAAATATCTGTTTACACACTCTCCAGAGGTTTGAAAAGTAGTGCAATAAGCACAGTGTAAAGGTATCATTGCTGATTAAAAGTAATTCACTCTAGTTATGTGCCACACATACCACCCTGATCTTCATATGCTGCAGAGAAATTGAAAGGACTT
Source organism: Hymenochirus boettgeri (assembly GCA_019447015.1). Classification (NCBI taxonomy): domain Eukaryota; kingdom Metazoa; phylum Chordata; class Amphibia; order Anura; family Pipidae; genus Hymenochirus; species Hymenochirus boettgeri. The sequence continues at coordinate 86,807,584 of CM033472.1, read as the reverse complement.
GTGCACAGTTCAATGTTTCGGCACATAACCCACTAACAGCATAAGGAACAAGGAAATTATGCTGTCTCAAACTTAAGGGATATCCTTACAGATCTTTTTCCACATCAGGATTCATTAAAGGGCAACTGTGGTCTCCAAACAAGTTAGGGTTAAATGAAAGTCTGCAGTATTTTCTTTATAATGAGCCCTAGATCACATCTCTGGCTTCACCCTGTGAGAAATTATATCGAGGTGAATGTTCAAACTTCCTGCTTCCAGTAGGTGGAGTGGCATCACCTTACCTCTGCTAGCCCCTCTGCCCCGGGGGAGAAGCATGCTCAGTAAAGACTAACAGGGAGATTCAATAAAAGTTCTTATCGTTAAAAATGGTGCTAATTTTGCCCCAACCAATCAGATATTATTTAACATTCGAAAGCTAACATCCGATTGGTTGGGACAAAGTTAGCAGTATTTTTAACTATAGAGCTTTTCTTAAATAACCTTGTTTTTCTGGGGAAATCAGGAACTACCTGGGTAAAAAATTGACAGTACAAAGGGAGCCTATTAATGCAGACAGGCTGGTCACAGTTTGGAAGAATTGGAGACCACAGTACCCTTTAAATGTTGCAAACTGGGTTTCGGGCCTAGGCACTCCTATTTTGGCAGTTTAGCCCTATCTTCAAAGGTGCTCCCTTCTCAGGTTCTCTACCATGGACCAACTGCTATAGCACAACAAACAAATTTCATGAGAGGGCCACTCTACGTGAATACAAGCTTCTTTATTAGATCACATCAACACAACGTTTCAGGGACCCCTGTCCCTGATGAAAGGGACAGTGTGTCCCTAACGTTGTGTTGATGTGATCTAATAAGAACTTGTATTCATGTAACAGTGCCCCTCTCATGAACTTTGTTTGCTTACCCTTTAAATGTTTCAGTAAATTAAATGTTTTCACTGCCACTTTGTCCAATGATTGACACAATATGAATTATAAAATGATATATTTCTATTGAACCCTACAATCCCCATGTCTTACCCTTGTTCTTTTGGCTTCCTTTGCCAACTCTCCAAGTGTAGATCATTTTTATGTCCTTGTATTTTTCTTAATTATCAGTTCCACCTAATTTCTTTTTTACCGGCTTTGCTGTTACCACATGAACTTTGTATATTATCTTTTCTCAGTTGATTTTTCAGATTTTTGCTGAATTTTTAAAATTTTTGTTTCTTTATCATACTAATTTAGTGTGTTTTTTGGCATAGGTATATTCTGTACCATCTCATTGGCTGTAATGGTAATCAGTATAATTGGCTCAATTATAACTAATTACATGTTAACATTATCATCCACCCAACCAAATGTTCCACAGTGGATAAAAATTTGGATCCTAAAACGTTTAGCACGGGTCTTGCTCTTTAAGATACCCCTGCAACATCAGCATCTTGTGGTTCATGTAGATACAGGTGAGTAGAAAGAGAAGGGGTGCTGAGGGTGACAAAATTCATGGCCTTCTGCTTACACATTTTTTCTGTCTGGTTCTTTAGATAAAGATCTTAAGGAAAGAGATGATAAACTAGACATAGAGCGTCGAGATAAGCAAAATGGTTCAGTGAAAGTCACGTTGGAAGTGAAGTTATTAAAAAGGTTATTGTTTGAGGTTCTGCAGATACACAGAGAGTTGAATCTGTCTAAAATGGAGGAGAAAGCCAAGTCAGAATGGTACTTAGCAGCTCTAATTGTGGACAGGCTGGTCCTTTTCATGTACCTTTGTATTGTTTTTGTTATGTTTACTATTGTTATTATTGTCTGGGCAAAATAAAATATTTATAAAATATAATGTTTCCATATACTTGGCGTCATAAGAAACATGATAATATTGAACCATCATTGTTCCTATTGGGTGAATCAACCTACTGTATCAACCTACATGATGCATGCTACATGCTACATCAACATACTCTACATGCAGCATACATGCAACATACTACACTCAACACCCACATGCCACATGCAACACGCTAACAAGATACACGCAACATACCACACGCAACACGCTACACACAACTACATGCAACATACACGCAACACACAACATGCCAACATACTACACACTGCACGCAACACGACCTACACACTACACACAACATGCAACACACTACACACAACACGCTACATGCTACACACAACACGCCACACGCAACATACTATGCGCAACATGCAACATACTAAATGCAACACACTACACGCTACATGGTACACGCTACATTCAACACACTACATGATACACGCTACATGATACATACTACGTACAACATACTACATGCAACATGCTATACGCAACATGCAACCCACTACACGCTACATGCAACACACTACATGCAACACACTACAGCAAAATGCTGCACACACTACGCACAACACACTACACACACATGCTACCACCAACATGCTACACACACCATGATAGACGTACATGCAACATGATACATGATACACGCTACACACAACACACTACATGCAACATGCAACACACTACACACTACATGCAACATACCACACCCAACATGCAACATACCACATGTTACACGCAACTGCATGCAACACACTACACACAACATACTACACGCAACATGCAAAACGTAAAACACTGCACGCAACATACTGCACGCAACATGCAACATACTACATGCAACCTACATGATACATGATATACGCTACACGATACATGCAACACACTACACGCAACATACATACATGCTACACACTACATGCTACACACACAACATGCTACAACGCAACATGCAACACAATACATGCTACATGCAACATGCTACATGCAACATGCTACACGCAACAAGCAACACACTACTGCAACATACTACATGCTACATCAACACACTACACAGAACATGCAATGTGCTACTACACCTGCATGCAACCTACTACATGCAACCTACATTTTACATGACATGCGCTACATGATACATGCAACACAATACATGCAACACACTACATGCAACATACTACACGCTACATGATACACGCAACATGCGACATGCAACACACTACACATCCACTGCTACCTATATACATGTACACGCAACATATTACAACACAACATACTAAACTACGCAACATGCAACACACTACACGCAACACATACAAGCAACACACTACATGCAACATGCTACATGAACATACTACTTGCTATATGATACACGCTAAATGCAACATACAACACCTACATGCTACACACGCAACATACTGCACGCTACATGCAACATGCTGCACGCAACATGCTAACTGCAGCATACATGCAACATACTACACGCAACATACACACTCACACTACACGCAACACGATACGCAACACCTACCACAAATCACGCAACCCACCACATGCAACAGACTACATGCAACATGCACACACTACATGCAACACACCACCACACTACATGCTCCCCGATCATGATACATATACGCGCAACATGCAACATACTACACCACATGCAACATCCTACACGTTACATGCACAGCACTGCGCTACACGCAACATACTACACATGCATGATACACGCTACAAACACGCAACACGCTACAACGCAACATACCACACACAACATGCAACACACTTCATGCAACGCTTTACATGATACCTGCAAATACTACACGCAACATGCTACACACACGCCACATGACCATGATACATGCTACACGCAACACGCTACACGCAACATGCTACATGATACACACGACATGCAACATGCTACACACGCAACCTGCAACACACTACACGCAACACGCTACATGCTACACGTAACATGCAACCCACTGCGTGCAACCTACTACATGATACAGCTATATGATACATGCAACACACTACATCGCATACTACCACACTACATGATACATGCTACAACCGCACACGCTACATACCACACCAACATGCTACATGCAACATACTACACGTTACATGCAACACACTACATAGAACACGCAACATGCTACCACAACACACTACATGCTATAACGCAAACATGCAACGTGCGACACCAACACACGCAGCATGGTACACGCAACACACTACCACGCTACATGGTACACGCTACATTCAACACCACTACATGATACAACGCTACATGATACATACTACTACAACATACTACACGCAACATGCTATACGCACATGCAACCCACTACAACACTACATGCAACACACTACATGCAACACCACTACACAACATGCATGCTAACACACGACCACAACACACTACACACAACATGCTACACACAACATGCTACACACGACATGATACACGCGACATGCAACATGATACATGATACACCTACAACAACAACCACACTCAACATGCCCACCAACTACACGCGCACATTGCAAACCACCTTGACAACATGCAACCACAATAACCATGTTACAGACGCGGCCACGCAACATCACATACATGCAAACTCCCACATAGTCCAGACTAGCAAACATACTGTACATCGCTTGCTGCACGGCCACCCCCTAATGCTAAATCGCACCACATCAACATAACATACATAACAACCACAGCTACGTCAACACACCTACGCCATCGCACACAGACATGGACATGCAACCTCGACTAGTGCCGTGACATGACCATGACTACCGCGCACACACAACACACTACATGCAACAGCACACCTAGCTCCACTCACACTGAACAAACACTCGCAACATACAGCACACAAAACCCACAAGAGACCCACACCACACTCACAGCAACATGCAACACACTACACGCACTCAACATACTACACACCACTGCAAATCCACAATACACGAACACACTGCGCAACACACTACCCACAACATACTACACGCAACATGCAAACTAAAAAACTCAACATACTGCACGCAACATGCACATACTACAATGCAACCTACATGATACATATATAAGCTACGATACACGCAACACACTACACAAGCAACATACTACATCTACACACTACAGCACACACCATGCTAACACACCAAACGCAACATACTACACGCTACACACTACATGCTACAACAACATGCTACAATCGCAACCACTACACGCAACCTAAGACAACGCTACACTGCTAAACTGCAACAAGCAACCTACATGCACATGCAAACACACTACAACAGAACACGCAACATACCGTGCTACACACGCATGCAACCTACTACATCAACCTACATTTTACACGACATGACGCTGCATGCATACATGCAACACACTACATGCACATACTACAACGCTACAGATACACGCAACATGCGACTGCAACACACTACACGATACACGCTACAGATACTGTACACGCAACATATTACACACAACATCTAAAAACGCAACATGCACACACTACCACAACACATTACAAGCAACACACTACAATGCACATGCTACATACTACTTGCTATATGATACACGCTAAATGCAACATACAACACCTACATGCTACACGCAACATACTGCACGCTAATGCAACATGCTGCACGCAACATGCTACAGTGCACATACTGCAACATACTACACGCACATGATACACACTACACGCAACACGATACACGCAACACGCTACATGCAACACACCACATGCAACACACCACATGCAACAGACTACATGCAACATGCAACACACTACATGCAACACACAACACACTACATGCTACACGTAACATGATACTGAACCGCAACATGCAACATACTACACACCACATGCAAACATACTACACGTTACTATCAACATGCAACGCGCTACACGCAACATACTACACGTTGCATGATACACGCTACACACACAACACGCTACACGCAACATACCACACGCAACATGGCAGCTACATGACACATGCTACACGCAGCACGCTACATGCAACCTACTACATGCAACCTACTGTATGCAACCTACATGATACATGCTACATGCTACATGCAACATACTACATGCAGCATACATGCAACATACTACACGCAACACGCCACATGCCACATGCAACACGCTACAAGATACACGCAACATACCACACGCAACACGCTACACACAACATACTACATGCAACATACACGCAACACACAACATGCAACATACTACACACTGCACGCAACACGCTACACACTACACACAACATGCAACACACTACACACAACACGCTACATGCTACACACAACACGCCACATGCAACATACTATGCGCAACATGCAACATACTAAATGCAACACACTACACGCTACATGGTACATGCTACATTCAACACACTACATGATACACGCTACATGATACATACTACGTACAACATACTACATGCAACATGCTATACGCAACATGCAACCCACTACACGCTACATGCAACACACTACATGCAACACACTACATGCAACATGCATGCTACACACTACGCACAACACACTACACACAACATGCTACACACAACATGCTACACACGACATGATACACGCGACATGCAACATGATACATGATACACGCTACACACAACACACTACATGCAACATGCAACACA